>RJWM01016754.1:0-44692 GCA_004363535.1 Dasyprocta punctata
ATGTTATGAAATAAGCACATGTTAAGTTGTGACTTGTTCTTTCTCAGGTCCAATCTGATGTATCCGAAATACCTCAGAAATCCTGCTAATGTGGCAATGATGTGAGTGTAAAAAACTAATCTCAAATATAGATCTAACGTGCTTTTGTTCGATTTAACAGGTGGTAAAGAAATACATAATATTTTGTAGTGCTGAACTGTAGAAAGATGACTAACATGATGGTGTTTTCAAAAGTTTTAGCAAGTTGAGAACAGAAGTTATTTGTTGAAATGATAAAAGTACACTTACCATGGTCGTGGAGGCACTCCAGGTGTTTGTGCCTGAATACCAAAACATGTTAGCTTTATCACAGACGCTGCAAGTAGAGAATAAAGTGCATCATAGATTTTCTTGCCACGATGGTTACATCTTCCTTCAATTTAACATCTATTGGTTAAAGAAAGGAAGATCACCAAATTTATGGGGAAAAGGTTAAGTAGAAAACAAAAGAAAACAAAATCCGTCATAAAGAAAACCATATACATCTTTGTTGTGAAGTAATAGGATTTATTTGAAGAAAGTTGTTAGCATTGATGTCATCAATATAAAATTAATTATTTTTGCAGTGAGAGTACATCACCATTCATTCCACAGGAAATGCAATTTTATCTGCCAATTTGAAAAATAAATATGACAATATTAAATATAAAAAAATCAATGCAATCAAGTAAATAAGATTTTAGGATAAACTCAACACAACAGAAACACATGAGCAGGGTTTATATTACTATGTTACTATGCTTAGTACTTATTCTTTCATGTTGTTTTTCAAAGACTTCTAATGCAAGCACCTATTACAGATTAGAATCCCTAGCAGGTATGAAAGGCATAAGAGCAAATGAACTCAAAAAGTCTTTTCACCTTAAAATCTGATTATCAAAATGGCTATTGATGTCAATTATTCAAAAGAAACCTAAAAAAAATTTCTATGAGGAAAATACCTGAAAGTCTTTAGGTTTCAATTTGATGGGAAAAAGCATAAAGAATTAACACGAAAATTGCTTCAGAGTTGGCATAATGCTCGCTGCTTATCCCAAACGTTTTGTAGTACTACCCCACGGAAACTTTGATTGTTTTTACTAACTTCTTCTATATTCTAAATATGTCACTAAAATATTTTAAGGGTTTGTGAAACATAATGTTATGAATGTATGAGTTTCAAACTCAACTAGATAAGTATTATTATCTAGAGATCTTAGTTTACTTCTAAATAATGAATCAGCACAATAAGTGTAGGAGAATTTCAGACCAAGAGAACTAGAAGGTTTAAATTCTACATATATGGGAAAACCTGGAAGTATGAATAATACAGATAAAGTATCAATGGAATACTCCAAAACATTTTGGAACATGATATGAGATAAAATTTTCAGTTAATTATTGTACAAGTCTTGTCCAAAAAAATCACAATGTGTGTTATATCTAAAAGGACATCTTTAAGAAGAATAGTCATTTAAATCATGCTTTAAAAACCAAAATTGTATCTACACAAAAAGAATCGTAAGAAAGCTACATTGCTGAAGAGTGCAGAGATAAAATTGTCAATGTAGAGAGGGGTTAGTGATATTTGTAAATTAATTTAAATAATTTGGTAATTGATCAGAATTGGAAAGATAAATAATGGATAGAGCCTTTAAGGTTTAAAATTTTAGCTATAAGCATTTATTTTACATCATTTATGAAGGAAAGGTATCTTCTATGACAAATATTTATTTAAGGTAAAAACAATAAATTGATTTCGAGGGAAATAATAAAAATAGAGGTTGTGTTTCAAAATATCAAATGGTTAAAAAGATGACAGATTTATAATGCAGTGGCAAAGTGAACACTTAGGCCATGAACTACACTTTTTTATCTCAGAACAGACCCGATGGAACAGGGAGAAGGTAAAGAAGAGAAAGAACAAAAACATTAGAAAAAGAAAACACAAAAAACCTTATCCATTTGCTCATAAGACATTTACACCAAAGGAGAGCACTCCTACTTGCTGTTTTATGTAAATCACATCTTTTTAAATAAAACATGAAACCTACAGCTCACCTACAAATTTATTCTATAATTCTGTAGTTGTAAGGTTTAAACGGTTTACTTTCATAGCTAAACTCTCTGTTGATAACTGATTAGCTATATAGTGTTTATTAAAATGCATAACTAAATGCTATGCATTACTAAATTATTCATACCAATAGTCAAAAAGTTAATAAGATTATCTCAGTATTCCTGATATTAAAGAGAATTCATACAGAGCTGATGAATTTCAATAGGCCTAAAACTGACTTTTTCTAATAAGATTACTTACATTGAAAGTTGAAATCTTTATATATTACTAAATTTTCATGAAATATTTAACTCTATAATTCATATTTTATTTCATTTTCTTTATATAAATCACAATAAAGTGGATGTTATTTTGTTTGGAGAATTTTACACAAGTAAAAATAACATCTGAATTGCAATCGATTTTTTCTAAATGACATTCAGTTTAAAAAAACAACCCCATGTATACACTTACAAGGTTTGGGTAAATTTCTAATTAATTGGGGACAGAGACATACACCTATATTTTCAGCTCCTTGAGAGGCTGAAGTAGAGGAATTTTAAGTTCACCACCAGCCTTGATAATTTAAAAACATCTTCTTTCAAAATAAAATGTAAGAAAGACTTTGAGCACAACTCAATAGTAAAGTGTGAATCGGCATCTGAGAATTTCTGGATAAAATTCACAGTACCGCTCCACTAACTGGCAAAAATATTATGACATTACAAGGTAATATTAACTTTTATATTATAACTTTTCCCCATAATGAGAAAAGTTAAACACACAACAGACATCTACAAATGCAAAACACATGGATGCAATCACATTTCTGTAAGTTAGAATATTATTTAAGAAGGAAATTAATATCCATCAGTCATATTAGATGAGTTTGTTTTCTGCAGTGTAATGCCAAATATAAATAAAGCGATTATGGTATGGAAAAGTATTCATAAATTATTTATTTTTTGTAGTTTATCATTATAATAAAAGGTGATAATTGGCAGCAAATGAGAAGCAGGAAATTTAATACACTAGTTCTTATTGATGAGTATTATCTACATCAGTATATTCTCATCTTCCTAGGCATACTCAGAAAAACACTAGTTATATTTATCAAAATTTATGATATCTGCTTAACATTTTATATATGTAACAACTATTCAACTTTACTGTGAACAAAATTTCAAAAACTGTAGCCAATAGTTTTTATTTTATAAAGCTGTAATAACTAGTATATCTGAGCTCGTATTGCACACTTTTTCAATTATATTGGTCTATAATTATTTATCTTTAGTGTATATTCTGTATCTGAAAAGTTGGACTGTTTTATGCTTGAGAATATGGAATATAGACCAATAACAGTCAATGTTGAAGGCTATAAGTGTAATTTCCAAACTATGTTAACATTTATGTATTTCAAATACATTATTTATAATTCATTTATAAAATGTTACCAAGACACTGCAAGTAAATAGCAAAAGTTCTTAATGATCATTTATGAATATTGCACACAATATCACATGATGTAAATTATTCCTTGGCTTCACGATATTTTCAAGGCAAAACTTTCTTCATATCTCTTTTTAAGGCAGGGCAAATTTATGTGTGATTCGGTTTAAAATGTTTGTGAAAGATATTTCAAATGAAATACAAAGCAATACATACTATATCCTCTCTTGCTAATTTCAATATTCATTTGCTGTTGCTAAAATTGGCAATGAACCTGAAGACAAAATGCAATAAATATAGTTTAGATACTATTGCCTAAAATTTTAGTGCAGAATTATTTTTTCGTGATATGATTATAATTAGAGAATATTTTTTGTAATCCTGTGGGACAGCATTTTCAGAGATGCTTAGTTCAAGATCATTTTTGCCAAATTTATCATATGTTTTTAAAAGCGCTTTATGCCAATATAGTCCTAAGCATTTAAGAAATATCAACTGGCTTAAACCTAAAACTCTATAAGGGAAGTACATTTTTACTGCTACCTCATCAGTGAGAAAAACCAGGTATAAACCGATGAAGGTAATATCCCAAAATCACACAACCACAAAAGTTTAGATGCAAAGCATGTCTGGGGTCAATACACTGCACTAGATATCAATTCTCGATTATCTGTAGTCTATTTTACTTTGATTCATTGTATGTTATTGACTGTTCATAATAAAATCGGTTATAAAAGTGAACTTCAGTCTATGCACACAGAGCTGTATCTGTGGTAAGAGACTGCATCAGTAATCCTTTCCGCAGAGGAAAATAGTACAAGATAGTGCATGTGTTGAACTTTCAAGAAATGCCCATGACAGTCAAGCAGTAGTAGATCCCAGAAAGTTCTCAAGTACATAACAACAATGCAACGAAGTTGGAAAACTGGGTATATTTTGGTTGAATGAATAGGTCTTTGAACTTTCAGAGAATATTCTTCGGAAAATTTTAAAATGGGAATTGAACTAGAAATTAGGTTCTGTATTAGAAGTAAGAAAATTGGCCAATAAATTCAGAGTGATTGTTGAGTCATGAGCACATGAGATATGCACACTCTGGAAATTCAGGGAGATCAAGTATGTTTGTCTTCGCTGTCCTAATCAAATGCAAACATTCACCAATGTTACCATTCTCTCTCTTCCTTCACCTTTGCAGTTCGTCTCAGAGATATGGAAATTTGTATAGACATATCTCTCCTGTTTTTGAATGATGTAGACTATAAAATTAGTGTGATGTAAATGGTCCCACACAGTTAGTGACAATTTCCTTGGACTGCATCTGAAATTTAAAAGAAAAACTATAAAAATTAATTGAGCAGAGTTTATTTGAATTAAGGATAATAGATAAATAAGACAGCACTCAGAACCAGCAACCTTATAAGACTGGGAGACATTAATTCAATTGTAAGCTCAAAGAATATTATATGAATTAAAATTACACAATTTACTTAATAGGTATGCAAAATAAAATATTACTTGTACTTGATATTTGAATCAAATATTCCTATGTCAGTGTGTGATTAGGTTCAATGATAGCAATAGAACCATTCAGAGCTAGGTGTATTCCTGTTGCATTTGAATTCTAAGTATCGGTAATATCTAAAAATGCTGAGTTCACTGATCTTGTGCTCAAGAAACAAAATAATTTGATGTCAATTATTAATGATTTGGTTTTTGGTATATTATACATTTTTTCTGTTGCTTACTGTCTTTCCCTAAGAATATGGGACTGATTAAGTTTTCGTTGGCTCCAAAATTAAAAGATTTTCTCATGTGTTTGTAATCACACACCCTCTCTTCAATTGGTCAGACATGGAAGGAGGGTAAGAAAAAACCTTGCTTGTTCTTCAACATTGAAATTCTGAGTATTCAAACACAAAGTACTGTAATCATTAAAGGTTAGATGATGGCATAAGTCAAAATTATAATCCTTTATGGATCAAAAGTGTATAATTAATTCATAATAATATGGATCGCATCAGCATTAGAGAAATAGAAGTGAGTCACAGTTTCACCTTTCATTAGCGTTCCAGATTATTTATGAGAATTGGCACATACAGCCGAGAGCTATAGATGCTGAGATAAGGGTGAGCCCAGTGCACAGGACCACTAGATGAACTAACAGAAGTTATGAGTCAGTCTACACTCTTTTCATGAAAAATGATCTAGCATTTTAGACACAAAGGATACACAATCATTATGCGGGTGAAGAAGAAAGGACACTATAAGATGAGGAAAATAAAATGCAAAGAGCTCTCCAGAATCTGGTTATTTAAGAACTTCAAGTAAAATTTCACTGGGGACTTATATTTGCTGTAAGCATTCAGGTAGACTGACACAGAAATTTCTTAAGAAAGGCATTGAAACAGAATGGTCTATGCAGTGTAAAACATTCCATCTACGCAAAGATGGAAACTAGTAGTATTTGCTCTTATGTTTAATACTCTTTCTAAGCCACTTGAAATTGGAAAGAAAAAGTAAACTCTCAACAGAAAGTACTGCTACCATTCTCTCTCTCTTCCTTCACCTCTGCCTTGTCTCAGAGATACAGAAGTCTGTGTAGACATATCTCTCCTGTTTTTGAATGGTACTGGTTAAAAAATTAGTGTGATGTAACTGACCCCACACAGTCCCTGGACTGCATTTGAAGTTTAAAAGAAAAACTTTACAAAAATTAACTGAACAGAGTTTATTTGAATAAATAATAATTGATGAATGAGACAGCACTCAGAACTGGCAAAGGCTCAGAAATGAGAAGCGTGAAACATTATAGAGTAAAGTCAACATTATAGAAGTAAAGTACAATAACCACATGGCTCACTGAAGATAAATGTCTATCTGCTTTGGGCACAATGTTTTGGATGAGTTGGCTGCTTGTGACTGGTTAAAACCAAGCTGTCTGTTATTGAACCTTTTAGAATTGCTATACTCCTAGTAAGGTTTCAAACTGTTTATATAGTAAAAGGTAGTTTTTTTTTATGTAGGAAATTAAAATGTAGTGACAGTCTCAAGCTAATGGTGTGCTTATTTAGTTTAAGAGATACATAAAACTTAGTTATCTTTTGGTCACACTGTAAATATTCTTAGAAGGCATGACGAGAACAGTCAAAGATTCTCATGGAAATGCTATCATATGCCTTGTATAGTGAAATTATGAAATTTCCTTTATCCCAATGAAAATTTTATAAGATTCTTCAGTTTATAAATACTGTTTGAAGTCTCTTCTTCCCTTTTAGTTATCGGTGAGAGCATTTCAACCTTACCAATGTAATTTGTCTAATATTATATTTGTAAAAAAACAATCTTCACTTTAAGTAAGACTTTTTAAGGGATGTGTGAAATTTAGTTTTCTAGTATTAGTCTTGCAGTGTCTTTTCCAATTTCACAACTAAAATATCTTAGAAATTTTAATTATAGAATTATAAATGTATTATTTGTCTATAAAACAATAAATTCAAACAGAAATAATTATTTTATAAATATTTATTCAATTTTGATCAGCTATGCCTTTTAATTTATTGATAATTTTAATATATTCATGATTTCATAAATATATGAAATGGACTGCATGTTTTGGTAGACTAGATACATTAGAGGTTTTTCAACAAAGCTGATGTGATTGACAGTTTTTACCATTTCAAATCTAGTTTGGTAAAATAACTGCTTTCTGTCATTGTTATTACTGAATCACAGTTCCTTTTGACTATTTCAAATGATAAATGTCAAATCTGACTAAATAAAAATCTGATTACACTAAAAATATCCAAAACATTACATTCCTACTAACAGTTAAAAGAAGTTTGTAAATATTTTTTCTGAGTGATTGGCCCCTTTGAGTCAATATACTCATTTAAAAATTTTACTATCTCAATCATATGTGAGAATAAAAAAGTTTTTGTCTCAGTATATTCTTTGCAGTACCCCTTTGAATAGGATAGTGCTCTATAAACTAAATTCACCAACTTTTGGTGATAAGCAGTAATATCAATAATTAAAGTATCAAAAAGTTTTTCCTATAAATGCTCTTTACAATCTTTCTCAAGCATAAAGAACATAAAGAAAAAAGTTTTACTTTGAGATGTCAATTATAGATTTTACTGAAGATTCTGCATAGCTTATTAAAATATTTAAAATGTCATTTAAATTGAAATTACTATGCAAGATTTCATTAAAATCATCAGCTCTCCTGGTAATCAATGCTCAATGGAAGAATAGTTAAGCTCAACATTTAAAAGGTCTTTCTAGTTACCGCCAATCTTCACAATAAAGATTTTAATTCTTTTGGCACACTCCAATTTCTTATTCAAGACAGAAAGAAAGTGATCTGAATAAGGCAATGGCTATAATATCTATTACACAAACACACACGCACACACACAAATACACACACACACACACACACACACACACATATATATATATATATATATATATATATATATGAAACATACATATCTACAGAGTGAGAGACATAGAGAAAGACAGAGACAGGGACAGGCAGAGAGACAGCGAGAGAGACAGGGAGATAGAGACAGAGACAGAAAGAGATTAAGAATTGGAAGAAGAAATTGCTAGGATTTTTAAAACAAATACTAATATAGAATATCAAGTTTCCTTTTCATTGTAGCAAAGTGAAATTATCTTTGTTTCTTAAATTGCAAAATGAATATAGTGATTCTCGTTTACACATTCTGAGTTCAATTATAGAAAATTATTGCTGAAAGCATTTATTGCATATATTTGCAAACTGTATGACTTTGTGGACAACTGCTAAATTGAATATAATGTTTGTAGAATAACTTTGAAGACTAAATGAGACAATAAAGTAAATAAACAATCTGACAGGGTCAGCACAATCAGAAAATCATAACATTCATCTTTGAATTAACTTGTATCATTGTTGTAAGCACAAATGTTATGTTAAAATACAGTGTCAGTCATTGTTGTTCAGAATATTCTATTTGGTTTATTGTGTATTTTCTCTGATAAACTCCCGGCCAAAGATAATTTTAACCAGTTAACAATTTAAAATGTTCTACATTTTTTTTCTGTAGTTCTGCCTTTCAGTTTGTTAGTCTCTGTCACTTTAACTTTGACACAGAGAGCTTCTTTTTTCAAAAGAATCAATCATTAATACCTGCCAAGACTTATGCACTCACTCGTACGTTCAAAATGATTTTAAAACATTGAAATTTGCAGGTCAGCATTGTTTTGTTTTGTTTTGTTTTTAAATGGTGACAAGCATATTGACACAAAAGGAATAAATTTAAAGTTTGGTAGGGGAAAAAAGGACATTTCCCTTTCAGAATAATTATTATACACATATGAGTTTGCAAAATGAATAGAAATTCTGAGTAGGTAAACCATCTAGAACAAGCTGCAGGTAAATATAATTATAATACTGAATGTAAGTTGGTCACTGAGGCTCATTTCCACCAAACTAAAAAACTGACCAAATAATGCACAGAAAAAATATGAAGTTATTTATTTTCAAAACGTGGATTTAAGCTATTTCCTCACAAATCTGACTGACTTTCAATGTGACTCTCTAGCCACTAATTCCAGAGTCAGGTCAGATCGTAAGCAGTTTTCTTTCTTTCTTTCTTTTTTTTTCTTCCCAAAACAGAGGAATTTTTATAGCACTAGATGAGAATCAGACACAAATTTACAATTATAATTTCAAAGACCGATATCAAGAAATACGGGTACTAAGCCGGGCGTGGTGGCGCACGCCTTTAATCCCAGCACTCCATAGGCTGAGGTAGGAGGAACATTGTGAGTTCGAGGCTGGCTTGGGCTACAACGCGAGCACAAGGCCAGCCTGAGCTACACAGTGTGACCCTGCCTCAAAAAACCAGGGCTGGGCGTTTGGCTCAGTGACTTAAGCGCCTGCCCTGGCAGGTGTGAGGCTGTGAGTTTGATCCCTGGTGCCACAAAAAAAAAAAAAAAAAAAAGAGAAATATGGGTACTAAGTGAAGAATTTATACAATTATTTCTGGAATTGGTAAAGAAAATTAAGGCTACAAGGTAAAAAATGCAACATAAAAATGCAGAAAATAAACCTGAGCTTTTTTTCTTAGGGTCAAGTAAATTTTTAGTGTAGAAATAATTAGGGATTAGGAAATAAAAGAATGTAAAAATTGCAAAGAAAAAAATAGCTTTATCATATTTGCCCTGTCTCTGTGTGTTATTTCTTGTTTATTGTATTTGGGACAAGTTGGCGCAAAATTATAGGCAGACGTTTTGCTGGATATTTCTTTCTTGTGAGAAACAAAAGAAGGGAATAAGCATTAATAATGACATTGAAGAGAGATCACAATGATGGAATCTTGGGCAAGATATTAAATAGGTTATATCAAGTTCAATATCCTTTGAAGAACATTTATTATGCCAAGGAAAAAGATGCATATTAATGTAATAATTTTAAATGTATATTTCCACACAATTAAATATATCTGAGGACATTAATAGCAAAGGCAATTCAATTAAATATGTAACATTTTGAATACATATTTAAATACGCTTGATGTTTTCTGAGAGAGTGAAATGGGTGAGATTTTCTCTCCCGTATGTTGCACTTGCTATAACTTTGTACTTCAGTGATTTGCTTTTGTTTCCTCAAGATTTACTGCTTTTGACTCCTTAGAAATGTTTTCTTCAGTCTACTAAATGAAGTAGTCTCTCTGTTGCTTTCTAATATTAAACACTTTATGTTTACATTTTAATTCTGTATTTACTTGTTTCTTTTGTTTGATATTGGTGGTCTTCTGCACTAGACTAGTTTGATGAAGGCAAAGAACCAATTTCCTTTTTCTTTCTTTCTTTTTTTTTTTTTTTTTGCTATACTGTGTTTAATTCCTAACATTGTGCTTCAGTTTGCTCTTCTCTAAAGTGCAAATAGACAATGAGATTTCACAGGAGGATTTTGTGGCTTAAGTAATGATACTAATTATTTAAGAACATGTTTATATAGCCTGTCAAACAAATGTGAGTTACGTTTTTTCATACCTAAATTTGATGCTGTGATTTACATGATAGAAGTATCTGGCTATTGGGCGTAGTTAATATTGTGTTGAAAATACATCAGCACATATAGATAGACACAAAAAGCTTATACTTTATACATCATTACTATTAATGATAAAATTTATATATATTACAAATGTTATAAGCATAAAATATGCAGTAACTGTTACATCTTATATTGGTGCTGTGGATTACAAGAATTAAATATTTACACAAAACCTAAATATGTCTCTAAATTAAATGACATGTGTTATATGCCAACATATTAACAATGAGTGTGAATAGAATAGACACAACATTGATGACTCTGCATTGCGTCAGATATGTATGTTGTGTGCATACGTCTGTGTGAAGGAGATACTTAAATTTTCAAATTACAGTAAGTATCTGACTTAGAAACACATAAGTGTTCCTAAGTCAGATACTTACTGTATCTCATAAATGCAAATAAATACAAATAAATCTTGCTCATAAATACAAATAAATCTTGAAAGTAGTTTATGTGTGTGCCCGACACTGTCACAACAGTCCTGCTGAGTGCTTTCTGCACAGTGCGAGAGCGCGCAGCAGTATGGGACTCAGTCAGAGCCCGGGATGTCCGGAAGCAAGAGAGGGGCAGTGGTGATGTGGAGGGCACTGACAGGAAGTGCAAATCAATGCACACTATATATATATATGGTTGTTTTTTTTTTTTTTTTGGTGGCACTGGGAATTGCACTCACAGTCTCATGCCTGGCAGTCAGGCGCTTAAGACACTAAGCCAAACTCCCGGCCCTCACACTGTATATTTATGTCAAAGGCATGTAAGACTCCCTCTACGGAACATAATGAGAAATTCCCACATACGAATGAATCACAGATTTCCTGGAACAGAACTCTTTGTTAAGTAGTCAGGGACTTAATGTCATGATATAGTATGGTTTGTGAATAAAATTGCTTCTCAAATGCAATTTACATTTCTAAGTACATTTATACTATCATTAGGAAAATCCAATGTAAAACAGAATTTGCCGGTTACTAAATTTCCAGTACTAAGATGGCATTTTTCTTCTTGTTAGCAGTTTCCATAAAATTCAGTGAGTACGGTGACAATCAATGACAGAATGAGGTATCTCTGCAAGCAAAATTAACCTGTATCAGCATTGTTTACTTGGAAAAATTAATACTTTGTCAGAAAAATATGTGAATCTGTGGAGATTATATGATTACCAGGAAATGGCAACTTAGAACATCACAGATATTACATCAGCCCTTCTTAAGAAAATTATGTCACACAAATTCAACAATAAGATGACACATTTGAAGAATTCAGAAATGCCACGTTTTTTAGCAGTATTTTATGTCAGGAAGATTATTCTCCATTATTGTGCTTTATAATTGCCTGAATATTTGATAAAATGGTGATTCCAAATGGATAAGAAATTTCAAATATGATATTTCTGGGATGACTCTGATGCTAACCAAGACAAATGTCTCTTATGAGAGAAAATGTCACTCATGGGGAATTGGAAGGAAGATTTGAGGAAGCAACTTATGCATGCTTTTTATACCATAGAAACACAGGAATATTATTGGACTGCTATACCTCGAGAAATCTGTGAAGTATACTTATAAATCACTTGAGCTGTCATTTTGATTGGAGTATTATTAAAGTCATTTGATTTTTGTAACTTTATAAGGGGTAATGGAATTATAATATTCTATATTTATCTTCACATATCTTCACTTCTATCACAGTTTGCATAATCATTTTCTAAATAAAACTCTACTTCTGTTCATTTCTTTCTCAATTAAAGCTCTACTTCTGTTCATTGCTCTCTCATTAAGTTTCCTTGTAAATTTAAATATTAGTTCTCTATGCTTCTTTGGTAATTTTATGCTCCATCTTCTCAATTAGCAATGATAGCTATAAGCAATATGCCATTACAAAGAGGGTTCGTAGGTTATAGAGTATGATTTTCTTCTAAATGTGAGATGATTAGCTAGATGCTATTTTGCATGGTAAGAAAGATACAGATTTATTGCAACCTTTACATGTTTATGTCTTCCTTCAGGTTACTAGCAGATTTAATTATGTCAATATAACAATATTTTGAAGTACACAATGCCTTCTAGGAAAAAAAAGTGTAGAAACAGTTGATAAAAAAAACTCAGCTCAATATTTATTTTTTAAAAAATGTCAGCACTTATTGGAACTAGAGTGATGGACTTAATTTTCTTTCCATTTCAGAATTTTAATTCATTAATTTGACACTAACCATGTAGATTGAATAAAATTAATTATCTCTTTAATTTCTTTAGAACTATTTTGCAGTTTCTTCCAAATTAATTTTAAGGATGATCATTGAAAGTGACTTTTAAAATATTGTACTCAGTAAGAGCAATCATTTTTTTAAATTGAAACCTCTTTCTAAACCTGTGGTGATGTTGAAATATTCTGAAGAACTAGAAATCAGAGGCTTGAGGGAAAAAAAAAACTCGTAATGATTAAACACCAATCATTTTTAAGACGACACCATTTAATTGACCTATTTTTATCAGGTATTTCTTTTAGGAAAAATATATCTTAAACTCTTTCACTGTGCACACAACATAGTGGAAAGGAAGGCTGAATACTCATCAAATTGTAGATTAGGCCTGGAAAAAAATTCACCACCACAGAAACCCTTCCACTTCTCAGTAATCTTTAAAATTATTGACTTTGACAACTTTGTTTCGCTTAATTATTTGTTCACTTTGTTGCTATAAATAGGTGGCTTTTTAAATCATAAATCAGGAATAATACATTGAATTTCAACAGAAAATATCTTCGTATATTAACAAAAATACTCTGGACTTGCACGAGAAATTCCAGATGCTAATTATCAGAATTTGAAGCAAAATAATAAAAAAGAAATTAGTGATTGGAAGATAATAAAAAAAGAAATTAGTGTGCAGAAGATAATATTAAGCACTGATTCTTACGGTATTCGGCAATTAAATTGGGAATGGATCCCATCACTACTGTGTCACATCTGGAGGACAAGGACAAAAGAACATACGAGATACAGAAGTGTGACACAAGGAATATTTACAAGAAAACTTTATTATAGTAAGAAAAGTCCTGCCATAATTCCTCTCAATGTATTTCCTCTTACTTGAACACACGTGTTTCATCTTTTTTGGCACATTCAGAACATTTCTGGAAGTTCTCTTCTATGAATATCTTTACTTGCGCTGTGGTGCTTGTCTGGATGTCCTGAACCCATTCAAATCATGTACTGTCACAGCCTTTCTTTGCACAAGAGCCGGGTGTCATGCATGGCCTTCCTCTGTGAGTATAGTGGATGAAGATGCATGCAAATTTTTTTTTTTTACAACCGGCTTTTCTGTTGGATGAAACTAGACAGCAGCCTTCACGGCATTTTTTCTCACACTTCAAAAGAATACTACCAGGACTTTTTCAGAAAGTGGAAAGAACAATGGGATGAATTTGTTCCCTAAAAAGAGTAGCATTTTCAGGGTGATTGATGGCAATGTGTCTTTTGCTGTAATCACTTCTAAAATTTAAATATTCATTTTATTTATATAATATAACATATCCTACATAGTATCGAAAGTAAAATTATTTATGGTTCAAACGATATAAAAAAATGATACCATCAAAATGTGAAAGAAGCTCACATTTGGGGAAATGTTTCCCAATCTAAGGACTGATAAAGAACTTAGATCTAGAATTTGTAACATACTTTATTCAATAATAAAACAAAAAAATTAAAAATACAGAAATTGTTTGAATCCACATTTTTTGAGGAAGGTGTACAAATTGTAAGCAAATCTATGAGACACACAGTATTATTACTCATTAGCAAAATGAAAGTAAAATATATAGTGCAATTCTTACTTCAAATGTATTCAAATGGATAAAATAGATTAGGAAAACATCATAAATACTAATAATGATGTGGATAAATCTTAAAGCTCATGTATTTAATGTAAACTGGTACAATCAATTTGTTAAACAGTTTGACACTTCTTAAAAATTTAAATCTAAAAATTTACTATGTGATGCAGTCATTTCGATTCTGGTTATAGCCCAGAAGCAATGAAAATAGGTATCTGTGAAATATGTTATACAAAAAAGTTATATTAGTAATACTTATGCTTACATAAAAGTGAAAATAATTTTAATGTTCATAAATGGGTGGATAAAATAGTATAACTATAAAATACAATGACTTTTAGCAATAAAAAGGAATGCAGTAACAATATAAAATACAACATAAATTAATCTTTAAAACACCAGGCTAAATGCAAGAAACCAGTCATAAAAATATCAATGATCCTATTTATATAAAATGCAAACAACAGGTAAATCTATAGAAAATGAAGTACTTCTATGTACTAAGATAATTTTCTTGGCATCAATTAAACCATTCTATGTACTTTTTAGTTACTGTTTATACCTATGGTATATGGTTTCCCATTCTCTTATTTCAAACTATTTGGGCATTTGAATCAGAACTATATCATTGGATAGATAATAAAAAGTGAGTGATCATATGATGCGTTTTCTGTTCTTTCACATTTTATTTTTTTTCTTTTATTGCAAAGTGATAAAATTTATGTATTTATCATGGACAGCAAAATGTTTTCATTTTTTCCACTCTGAAAATCTCTCTAAATTTGTAAAATATGATTTTTACTTTCATTGAATATTTCACTGAATATCACTATTTGTACACTTGAAATCATACCCACATATATATTGAGAAAATTAGAGAGAGTGAAGAGAGGAGAGGACTACTGCCACCGCACTGGATTATTTTCAATTAAACAAGTAATTGTCGGCATATGTACGGTAGTACCTCGGTTCACAAAGGATTTTGTTTGAGAACAATTTGGTTCACAAACAGAAGCATTCAGCACATTTTTTTAAAACACTGCCTCGAATGGTGAGCACAATCATGTCCATCTTTCCCACAGCAGCACAGACGTAGTCACTATTTCTAGAATCCAGGAACAAATTAAGTTCATGAACTATTTTATTACAAATATAATTATATTTGTAATAAAATAGTATAGTACTATTAAAATTTAGTATACTATTATAATTTTATTATATTGCAATGCCAGTCTTCTTATATTTCCTATACATGATGTTTATAATTTACATGTGTATTATATATCTGATTGACATGTTCTAATATATGTTGCATGAATATTTTATATTGATCTGCACAGTTTAATAGTTTTTTATGTTTGTAATATTGTAAATTTTGTGTTCTTTCTGTTATTCATGTTTTCTTTCTGTAGATTTCAATAAAAATACATTTTCTAAAAACAATCACTCCAAATTTTAATCTTTCACAAGTACATTTATTTCACATTGGATTTCTTGTTATTTCTACATTTTGACTTGCTTATAGAACTTGCAGTTTGATTTATATGGTCTTTTGAATCGTAATGTGCAGATTCTTCCTATAATTCTATAAAATTTCTAGGTACTCTCAAGACTCAGATCAAATGTATTTCATTCATCAAAATTTTTTAAAACCCTCTAGGGTGAAATTAGTTACACCATTTGGTATTCCTACAACAGTTTATTCCCTACTATGTGCAGTGGTATCATTTGCTTTTATCTCTCAGTTTTGTATGTTTATCACTGCCTTTCTTTTGAAGATAGCAAAAAAAGCCTGCCTTGATGCTCATTCTTGTAGGATTCATATATCATAAAAAGTCAAAACAGTTCCCTATACCTCTACAAAATCAATAACTATGAAGCCTTGAATTCAGTCTGGTGATATTCATTATTATTTAACAAACTTAAATGTATCACCTCATAGCTATGAGCAGTGAAGAGTGTTAGTAGTTATTATTGCATTGTGGACATGAGTCTGATAAGGAGAAAAAAATGGGTGAGTCAGAATTGCGTACTAAGTATATAAGATTAACAAGGTCCAGTCTTTTTCATTAAGTTCATGAAACATGAAAAAGCAAACATGCAATCGAGTGTTCGAAGGGTACTGCTAGATTTATTCAAAGTGTCCATGGGATACGTTGGTAATAAGTTTTCACTTTCACTGGTAAATGGAAATGCAGTAAAACTTCAGAAAATATAACTTTTGAAAATCGAGAGGGATATTCCTTCTTGAGTGAGAGTCCCAAACACTCCATGATTTGTTTGAGGTACCATATACCAATTACTATGACTGAGTCTAAGTAATAGGAAATAAATAACGTTGTTTTTACGAGAAATCTTCTACTCCATTTTACAGTGTTTAGGACACAGAAATTTCAGTGTATCAATCATTTCAATACATACAAGTCTACATTTGATAAGTATTAAAATAACGTGGGTAACAAAATATGATGAGATTTTTAAAATAGATGTTCTTTTCAGTGGAATAGTGATAGATATGACATTAAATATGCATAGACTCTTCATCTCATTTACAAGACGGAATAAGAGAATAAGATAATAAACTATCCGGGAAGCAGAATAAATACATAAATAGATTTCTAAGACAATTCCTTTTAATGATCCATAATTTGCTAACATTGTAGAGCAGTTTATGCCCCAGAGCTTTGCAAAAGCAATTTCTTGATCAGTCACTAGTGGAATTTAATACTTGAATTTTAAAAGAGAGATTCTACTCCTTCCTGAGGAACAAAACTAGAGGTTTAACATTTCAGGGAAATAAGATTCTCTAAAATAACTGAGAAAGTTCCATTGAAATAGACAGATAACAATCCCAAACTCCAGGAAGACAAGTTTCAGCCATATAATCATATATAAACAACATGTAGCTATCAATTATGAGACATGCAAATAAAAGTAAAATATGGTTTATATGTTTGCATAAATAATACAAGAAAGTAAATGACTTCTAGAAATAAATACTAAGAATTCATTGTTGGGAATTGAAGATAGATTAAAACTGACAGAATAAAGTTCAGAGTTTCAAGACAAACACAGATTTTGCAAACTGATGAACAGAGACAAAAAAACTCAACAGTTTAAAGAAATATGAGACTATCAAGAAAAACCTCATGTACAAGTGAACTGTGAGTTAGAGAGTAGGTGGCACAATTGCAAAATACTTTTATTTGGTAACAGACATACCATTATTAGGGGAAAGGGGATATAGCTCAGTAGCATAGGGCCTGCCTGGCAAGCATGAGATCCTGAGTTCAATTCCTGATCCAAAACAAACAAACAAACAAACAAAAAATCATTGTTTAGTGTTGTGAAGCAACTTTACTCATATAATGTTGGAGGACAAATTTTCACTACTTAAGACTCAAATTCATTGATAGCAACAGCACATATTGTTTTATGTTGAAATAAGAATTTTTTTATTAGTAGAATAATAAAAAATTTCTCCAAGGGAATTTGAAAGGTAAATGTCTTAAACGAAAATGTTAAAAAGGTAAATACTATTCTGTGCAAAACAAAGGCTTTGGGTCACTTGGAAACAGGAAATATAGTTTTTTTGTTGTTTTTTGGTTATTTTTGCATTATGATGAGACAAAATGTTGTCCTTTGTATACATGGGAAAAATGAAATTGTGGAGAGTGAAAAATAAATAAATAATACCAAAAAATTGATATTCAAGAAATGCCAGAAAAATTGGATGACTAGATAATTTCTTTGCAATTCTAATTGATTTAATTTTGAACTCTTTCTTTCCAAAACAACATATTCTCACATATTTTTTAAATATTATTTTAAAACTTTGCATGTAATTTTGAAATAATTATATTCAAATATAATTATTATTGTATTTCCAGAAGATATTAAAGAAAGTCTTACATAATGCTTAGACAAAAGTAAAGGCTGATGTTCATGTTATTCAGTTTTCCCACTGTTGGGACAAAACACCCAATATCGACACTTAGAAACAGGAGAGATTTGTTTGGTTACCAGATTCAGAGGATGCAGTTCATGATCAGCTGGTTCTAAGACAGAAACATGGCAGAAGGAAGTAGTGGAGCAGAGATACTAAGTTCATAATGTCTGAAGAGCAGAGGAAAAAAATCAGCATGAGAATGGAGGACCAATGATCAGATGTGGTACCCAATATCGCACTTATGTGACTCACCTAGACATACCCAGAGTATATTTCCCTAATCTAATAGGTAGCACTGAAGTCAATCAAATTGACTATCAAAATCAGGTGTCATCCCATTCCTTCTCAACTTGACATCTAAACACATATTGCTAAAACATGCCCAATCTCCAAATAAGCTTAAGGTCATCATCAATCTAACTAACTTGATATAACTTTGATGGATACAACTGATAAAAACAGCAATGCTGTCCTCAAAGTCTCAAAAATTCCATCATTTCTCAGAAGTCAACTCTGAAGTCTCCTCTGAGATTCAAAGTAAACTCTTAACTGTAAAACCTCAAAAATGCAAAATGCAAGTTACCAAATCACAATACACAATGGTATAGGTTAAGTATTTCCATTCAAAGAGGAAGGAAATAAAGGATGGATATATATATATATATATATATATATATATAATTTTTTTTTTTTTTACTAAACATGAATGAACTCCAGCACAGTAAGTCCTGTAGCTCCATGTCTGTCATCTGGGGCGTATCTAGGGCAGTAACACGTGGTTGGCACATGTTTGGATCACTTCACGCCTCTGGCCTTGCTTGTTGTGAACCACCCAACTTCTCTCAGGCTGGTTTCATACTTTTCCTATGGCTTTATTCTGCAGACCTTCTGCATTCCTATCCAACTTCCTGAGATATCTCTCATCTTCATTCCAACAAGTTTATGCACACACTTTTCAGAGACACACTATCTGGCTTCTCAGTCCTTCCATTGAAATATGACTGGATTCCTCCATAACCATGCAAGTTTTGCATTTTGCATGTCTGTACAAGCAGCATTTCGTGGACAATCCCAAGACCTACTATCAGAGTGAGCAGTAAGCATTTGAATCATGGTTCTGGTATCCTTTAATACCATGGGTGGCTGTCCATGGAAAAATGAATAGGAGGAACAATTTCCCTACCTTGCCTTCTCCATCAAGTTCTCTTTTCTAAAAGGAAAGATTTCCAATTTTGTACTCTTCACTCTGACTAAGTAAAGTCTCCTTCTTCCCGAGATTCCCCTTAGGGCATTGCTTTACTTGTCCTCTTTGTAAATACTTGGGTTTGGTTTAATGTCACTAATCTTTTTAGCAACCACACTTTCTTTGGCCTCAGCTTTACATGTAGTGCTTTTATTGAAAAAAAAAAAAAGTTTACGTTTTCAGATATTTATGTTCTGCTTTGTGCTCCAAATTCCCACTGTAAATCTGCTTAAAAACAGCCGGCGGTACACATTCCACAGTCTGAATATTGGAATGCTTTGAGACTTCTTCTGCTAATTAATTAGTCCATAACATTATACTGTCTTCTGCACAGTCTCTGAACATGGGTAAAATATAGATGATTTCTTTACCAGAGTATAACAAACTTGGCCTGTAGTCCAGTCCTCAATGGAGTCTTTATTACAATGCAACCTCCTAAATGTGTTCTTTATTGTTCACATTCTTATCTGTATTCTGTTCCTCTGAATTCTAAGTTCTGAAAAGAATTGCCCACCAAGATCTGCTTATAGCATTCTAGAGCTTTTCTGGCTGGTGTTTCCAAACTTTTTCAAATTTCTCCTGCAAAGACTTCTGAAAAATGTGAGCAACTGCAATCACAGAAACAGTTTCATACCTGGGATCAATTGTCTATATTTGCCAGGTTTTTCTTTGCATGGACAAAATTTCCAACACGTAGATCTTAAAAAAAAGAGAGATTTAATTTGCCTCATTGTTTCACAGAATTGAGTCCACAGTTGTCCTGTTTCAAAGAAGAAGCATCTCTGTGAAACAGTGTGGAGAAACAAAGCCTCTTAGCCTATGTAAGCCAGGAAGCCTCACAGGAGGACAACATCATGGAGGTAGAGGCCAGGGACCGACAGAGAAGACAAGGGCACACCTCCACAAGCCGCTCAGACTCACCCAGAAACGTGTTTTCATAATTAGCTAGACAGCTCTGAGGTGAACCAAGTTGATATTCCAGTTAAACCATCACAATACATTGAACAGAAATAATAAACTATCGTTTTTAAACATGGGCATTTTGTTTTATTGCAGACATGTCTTGCAAGGGAGTGTTTTCATTAGTTCAATAAATCTTATTAGAAAACATACAAAGAACGGTGACTCGCAATTCTCTTAAATGATAATGTTAAAAGGCATAATCACAGGACTTTGCACTGAGAGTTTACATTTTCAAAAGTGCCAAGACACATTCTCATTGGAGCAGTAGAAGCATTTTGCATATATTGCTGCATAGGAACTGCATCAAAAGTTTTAAACCACACTGTACATTAGCACAAAAATCAACCTTAGGAAAAACTTTTTTGTTGTTGCTGTTAGGAGAACTTTCATTGGAAATAAGGAGAAGGAAAGTAGCTCCTCGATTTCAAGGAGGGTCTAGGATGGAGTGGCCTCTTAGCGAGTACTTCTAGTTGAGATTTTATTCATCTGACACGTTTTCCAAGTTTTCTCACAGTATCTATGCTATATCAAATGAGTTTATAAGATTTTACCCATATCACATTATTGAATAATGCAAAGTTCTGTATTAGAAATGTTTATTCCTATCTTTCACCTTAGTTTTACATGTTTACCTCTATTGTGTTATTCTACTTCTATGTAGCATTATTTCATTCAAATAATTTTGCAGGATTATGATGATTTTCCCAAGGAATGTAAATACTGCATGACTTTTCAAAAAGCAAAAACTTGCATATTTTAGTCATTTTGCAACTTTCAGTGCTTACAGATTTTTATCTTTTGTCATCTTGTACTATCAATAGTTTGAATGTTGGGATAATTTAACATTTTCAGATGTATATTTTTTGAGTTATATTGTGTAGTTTAGGAATTTATCATAAAATATTGAAATTGCGCTTCAAATGAGATAGAATGATCTTTGTCTACCATACCCTGCATAATTAGAAGTTTGTAGAGTAAAAACTGAATTTTTTACAGAATTATCTAAAAATATTTTAATTCATGCTAAATATCTTAGGTAGGAAAAAAATAACTTTTTTCTCAAAAACATACTTATTTTTTCTCATTATTTCATTTTTCCTTTTCCCCAAATGCATAGCATGTATTAATTTTTAAAGAAGTTCACCATATATTGATATTTATATATTTTTCATGTCCCTTTATGTTCTAAACTGGTTGAATGTAAGATTTGTATTTTTAGGTGAAAATAAGAATATGTTTTTTAAAAGATACAGTGAGGAAAATTGTTGTTTCATACTTAATATATCAAGATAGGATAACTTCTGAGTATTTCCTCACAATATAGGCCAAATGTGAAACTACCTAAGAATTTTGGAATCTTCTTACATTGGGACAACTATTTCTAAAATCATGAACTTTTTTCAGAGCCAATTCATTGATTTTAAATTATTCATGCCCTTTTTTATTTGAACTTTTAATTAGATGCATATTTATGACATTCACTTTGAATGATTACTATTACAATATTCTGAATTTTAATTAGATACTTGGGAGTGGTTTTAGAAAATCCATTTATTCAACAGTATTTAGATATTAACATAATTTGCTAACAATCATATAGTCCCATTATTTCATTGTTCCTTAATGGAATCAATTTAGGCACTGAGAGGTAGTTTTAAGTAAAAGTGATGAAAATTTTATTAAGATCTGAGCACACAGGGCCAGGAATTTAGCACAGTGCCCACTCCTGGTACCAAAAACTGTATCAGTTAGGGTTTACTAGAGGAAACAGAAATTACCCAAGATATACAAACGTATAGAAGTTACAGGATAGGCTTATGACGGTCAGCCACAGAGTTGGATGAGGAAGCGTGCAAAAGTTGTTTGCACGCTGGAGGCCGAAGGACTCTATCCAAGGTCTGGGGTTCACACCAGTGTTCTGTGCAAGTCTGCACCAGCAGGCTGATGGGTCTGCAACGGAGAGCTAAAAGGTCTACGCTGGAAGGCTGAAGAGTCTACGCCGGAAAGCAGAAGAGTCTACGCTGGAGCCAAACAGTCTATGCCGGAAAGCAGAACAGTCTACGCTGGAAGCCAGGAGAGGATGTCCAAACCAAAGGCAAAGACTGGAGCTCCTCCAAAGAATGGAATGAAATTGTCCTTCCTCCTTCTCTTTATACCATCTTGGTGATGACCCACCATAGAGCGGGTCTTCTACGCCCTAGGGTATAGAATTCCTAAGCTCTTTTAGTTAGGCCTCTAAATGTTTCAAGTTGACATAATCAGTCAACTACTACAGTGGCATAAGCACATGCCTGGCAAGTACAAGGTTGTAAGTTCAATCTTTGGTACAAAAAAAAATATCTGAGCTTACAAACATAAGCAAATCAAATGACCAGAGTAAAGTTAGAGGCATGTATTCTTACATCATTCCCAGTCCTCTATTGATAGTTATTTAGGTCACAATTGACTGTTTGCAATATCAAACACCATCATATTGGCTAGTCTTATGACTTTCTCCTTATTTTTCACTGTGGTTTTTCTTTATGGATGTACATACTATGATAACTGATTTGCTGAGTCACCATGTATAAAGATATAAAATAATTCAACTTAGGGAAAATGTGCACACTCAGTTGGCTCAGCTGATCATTGATTCAACATATTTTGTGTTGTTGATGTGAATCCAATATTGTTCTTGACCCAAAACTAACATTTGGCATTGTTCAGACACAAGCTAGAACTCTCATAGAAGCAAACATAAAACTAATATTCATGCAAAAGTAAAATCTTTTCAGATCATCCTGTTATTCTAAAGGGTAGGCATTTTCATTAAAAATTACTGAAAATACCATTCAAACCACCAAAGCTTGAGAAGGCAAGGGTAGGTAGTGTTTTCCTGACAAAAGGACCTGAAAGATGGGTGTCAGTTGATTTCAGGCAGTAAAGGCCCACTCCCAGACTAGAAGGACAATAAAAAGGTAATTTGAGGAAGAAAATTAAAATCATGTATCTGTTAGATACAGAGTATAATAATTAAGTTATTGTATAAGGCATGCTTATTAGCTTACATATGCAGATAAAGGTTGAATGAACAATCTTACAATTAAATTGAGTACAATCAAGGAATATTATCAATTACCAATATATATTATAAGTTGAGTGGGGTCATTGCTGTGATTAAACCTGATCATGTGGTTCAAGAGCCTTTGGGAATGGCTTGTAGAAAGAGTTTGGAAAGGTTCAGAGGTGTCACTTGAATGTATAGAGATGGAACAGTTTAGGCTGTTCTGTAGGGGAGATTCTGGTCAGAGCTCAGAAGATCAGAAGGTTTATAGAAAGCCTGCTTGTAAAGACCAGGCTTGGGATGTTTCAGCTGGGAAGAAGGACTGCATTGGTTGTTGGACTCCAAATCATGTGTGCTATGGCTTGGCAGAAAGTTTGTCTGCATTTTGCTCATGTCCAGAGACTTTGCCTGAGACTGAGATTCAGGGTGGAGGACTGGTTAATCTGGCAAAAGAAATTTCAAGGCAGTCAAACATTAATGCAATGGTATGGCTATTGTTGGGAGTTTTTAGCCAGATTTATGTTGCGAATCAAGAGTAAAAAGCCCAGCAGGATGATTTAAAACATTGTGAGTTTGACCAGAAAGGAAGCTCCAGTAAAGCTGTAGAACTACAAAGATAGAACTGAGGAGATCTCAATAGCTGAGAAGGTACAAGAAAATAAAATAACAGCCTGGAAGCATCATGGGAAGTGATGGTAGGTCTCCATCTTTTGCAGCCTCAAAACTTTGCTTGGAGGAAGCAAAATTTCTGCAGAGCGCCATGATACAGAATTGTGGTGGAGGCCACTGAGGTCCCAAAATGCTGGCGGCTGCACCAGGTTCCAGAATGGGGTGACATAGAGAAGCTGTTCCTCACATTCAGGTTGAGAGTGCTCAGCAGTCCAGCCACTGGAACCCCTGAATAATTTTGTTCATAAAAATTTAGTTGGAATTTTCAACATCATCACCATTTTGTACATCATTTACACAAATTGCAACCAATAATATAATGAAATTAATTACAATGATAAGTTTTTGTAAGAGAAACAGTAAAATTATATTTATAAGGAAATAAAAAGAGAATCAACTGTTCATAATTTTATAGTATATTCAAAAGTAAGTACATACTCAGAATCAGTTGTGTTCTTTATAATATTCTGAGAAGAATCATATTTATAATTTTTATGAAGACTTTCTACAGTCAAAAATATATTTGAAAAAGTTGTATGTACTATTTAGAATACTGATAAATAAGGCTTACAGGAACAGAAGGAAAAGGTAGCTGCTTAAATAGAAAGTCTTGATATGCAAATTTAGAAATTTTCCAATTTTTTCTCCACATAAATATAAATGCAAATTTGTTTCTGCAAGAGGCATCTGCTGTACAGAGTAGTGATAGTCCAGTACTCACATCAACTAAGATACTATATAAAGTAGAGGAAATGGTGATTTCAGATGATGTCAGAGGAGAAGATTTGAGAAAGGAGACATGGACAGAGTGTGGAGTATAACTGCACAATATTTACTGCTCATAAGTTCTCAAGTGGATAATAGAGCTCCATTTTATGTGGAGACTCAGTGCTCAGAAACTGAACCTGCTGTTAACTTGGAAATGAGGACTAAACAGTTGAGAAGACATGAATAAAGAAATAGTAGTAATTTTTAAATTTAAATATTCATTCTATATTTCTATCACATTTTTATATAATCTAAATTTAGAAATTCTGTGAAAAACTTTTTTTAATTTGACTTAAATGCTAAAAGAATCATTTCCTTCCAAAAGAAATATTCTGAGGATAAAAGATGGATTTTGCAAGTCTTCGAGAGGGCTACTGAATGCATTTTATGTTTATTCTAATTTCTTTATGGTTAAATAGACAGGTAAGAATTTGATGAGAATGATCTCTAGTCCTACAATACAGTAGTAGAAGTAAAGAGTTAGAGAATTTTAAACTTGTATATGTAGCAATATTTCTCCAACATTTTGCAATGTTAGAAAGCTGGCACTTAGTGCTAACTTGTGTTTTCCTCTTCTCTGTAGTTATGTGGTAAAAATTAAACAAGATTCTAGGAACTCTAGAAACACCAACATATTTTCTTCCTTTCTAAATAAAAATGCTATGTAATTTTAAGGCATAAGTGAATAAAAGTACATTAAGAAGCCATTAATGATAATTAATTTATTTATATTTTCTATTTTTATTGCTTAGATCTACAATGTCCTTCAACAGCCTCATGTATTCAGAGGTGGGGGAGATTTTTTTAATACGATTGGGTCATAGAGGTTCATAGTTACCCGCAAACTCACTGATGAGTTCATAGCTGACCATGCTGTTGCAGGGGAATGATCAGAAGAGCTAGGTCACTGGAGGTATGAACTGGAAGGATGTATCCTTGACACTGGCTCCTCGTCTGTTTTCTGTCTGCCACAGGTTGAACAGCTTTCTTCCACAATGGCGTTTCTGTCTTTGACTCAGTTCACCGTGTAATCATAATCACTTACTGAATTCTCTGAACTGTGAGCCAAGTTAAACTTTTTACTGTAAGTGGTGAGTATCAAGTATTTTATCTCAGCAACAGAAAAATGAGCAATGCCAATGAAGACACTGAGAGTGGGCTTCTTGATGTGCCTGTAGCTGGTCATGTGGTTCACATGTCTTTTGCAGTGGTTTGTGGGAGAAGATTTGAAAATATTGCATATGCCAACTACAAAAATCTTAGAATGTCATAACAGATTTTTGGGAGATTCTGGTGAGAGCTCAGAATACCTGAGTGCTAATAGCATTGTGTGAGATAAAGATCTAGCTCATGAGGTTTCAGAATTTTAAGGAGAGTAAATCTCAAACTGTACTAGAGGCCATTCTGGCAAAGAACTTTTCTATACTTTTCCCAAGTGCTAAGACACTTTGCAAGCTGAATTTAAATGTGGTGGATTAATTGATCAGGTAGAGGAAATTTCAAGGCATCACAATGCTTAGGTTTGGCAAGGCTATCTCTGTGTATTTTTATGCAGATCTTTAGTGAAAATTCAATGCAGAAAATTAGCCAGTATGATGTGAAAGCTTTGCAGTTTCACCAGAAAAGATACTGGGTTAGGAAAAGAATGGCTTCCAAAAAGATTAGTATTATTGCTAGTGTTCCATCCAGCAACAGACACTGGGGTAATCCGTATTGCATATAGACTTTAAGAGTTGTAGGATCAAGAAGGCTTCTGGCAAAATTTCACAAAATGACCTAAGAGGAGGATCCCTGTGGCCCTGTGAAGGCAGTATGTGGATTTTTGAGACTGAAATCAAAAGTACATTGGAGACCCAGGGAAGTCAGACATGCCAAGAACATGAAAGACCTGCTGAGATAGACCACAGTCAGTGATTGGAGCCAGCCTGAGGAAGAAGCCATGTGGACTGCAATTAGCAGGGACGTACAAGCTGGTTTCCAAAACCTTTGGAGTTAATATCTTTCTGCAACTTAGCTTGAGTAAAGGACATTGAGTTTTAGGATTTATTGTATATACTGCTGGTTTTCACTCTTGCTTTGACACAGTTCCTTTCTATTTCCCTATTTGTCCCTTAATGAATGGCACTGTATTGGGGAAATATTTAACTAAGAGTCTGTCATGAATCTCAAAGGGGATTTTGGACCTGGAGTTTTTCAGCAATGTGGGAACCATTAAACCTCTGGTAACTCTTAAAGACCAAATACTTCTGATATGATGAGATGGACATATGCTTATCAGGGCCAGGGAGAAATGTAATGGATTATATCTAAAGTGTTTACTGAAAATCTTATGCATATAGAGTTGAGGTTTGGAAAGTAATTAGATCATGAGGTACTTTACTCATCAGTACATTAACAGCTGAATATGCTGTTAGGAGCTGAAGTCTGATCTGAAGAGATGAATTACTCAGTGTGACCTTGAAGTTTGTATTCTTGACTCTGGTTATTCACTTCTCTCTCTGCTTCCCGGTTGCCATGGCTGAGCAGCTTTCCTGTGTTATGGTTTTCCACTATAATGTTTCTGCCTTGGAGCCAACCAATTATGAGCTGAGTCCACTGAAGTGTGATTCAAATTAGACTTCTCCTTCTTTAAATTTTATGTGTCAGGCATTTTCTTCCAGTGTTAGGAAAATGACTAATATATCACTTTGAAACAAAATTTTAGAAATTATTTCTTAACAGGATGCTAACTGCACAGAATTGATAAACATTGCTACATTTAACTTTTTGTTTCATTACATGTTTTATAGTCATAAATTGCATTTTAATCTCTGAATTTTCTTATGTGTAGTTTTGATATTATTTAATGGAAGTGTACATTTTTATTTCTTGGTTCTACAATTTAAATTAGTTCTTTTTTATTAATTTTAACCTAATTTTTATTACTTCCTTTGTCTGTTTCCATCTCCCTCTCTCTCTCTTTCTCTCTCTGTCTCTCTCTTCCCTGCCTTCAGGAATGGATAAGCCATTGAGAGTGCTGAAAGCTATAATTTTGATAGTTGGGATAACTAGAACTCCGTCTTTTCTTGAAATTTGAGCTAAGAAAGGGACAACAGAGTCACAAAGCTAAAAATAACACCACAAAATTATTACTAGAGAAAGTGGCACGGACTGTATTTTCCATGGGTGGAGCATAATATGCTAGTAATCCCTACCCTACTTCATAGTTTAGATGATAAAAGCACAACAAGGTTGCAATTTAATGCCATATAGCATACTTGTTATTTCTTTACACAAAATCAAAGCATGGGACAAATGTACCAATGTGTGAGGAAGAAACGTGGTAAAACTAACTCTTGTGTTTAGCAATTTTGATAGAATATCAAAAATCAAGACATCTATAAGGGGTTGCCAGTTGCTATTGCTGTGAAATAATCTGTTCAGTGACAAATAAGGTGACTAAAAAAACCAGAGCTATTAAAGGAATGAAAACCATCTACAATGGAATATGAAAACTAGGAAGAAAATATTTCCCAGCATCCTAAGTTAGTACTATAATGCCTCTAATCAGGTTGTGTTACAAGCCAAATTTACCATTCAGGCAAAGGGTCATATTATCAAGATCAAATTCTACAGCAGAGAAAATATGAAAGACTGAATTGCAAGGCAGGAAGATGAGGGTATTTAAAAGGGGGCCATCTCTGCAATACCCAAGTAGTATGCAGGAAGCACAGACAGGAAGAAAGAGTGCTCTCTATTCTTGTCCAATACATTGGAAAGCAATATTTATGCCCTTAGTTTACTTTAATTAAGAAGGAATGAAAATCAAGGACTGACAAATGTATTCATGTTCATATAATTTTTTGATTCTTCCTGATTACATAGAGAAGAGTGGACTTTATTACATTCACTATTGCAAGTTTCCTGTGAAGTAAAGAAGCACTGATGTTAAGTATGAATGGTATGCTGAATCCAGTTCAATGATTATAATGTAATTCACACAATAGAATACTTTATATTTACCCTAGGTATTTTCTTGCATGTGACAGCTCCTAAAATCATGAAATATATTTGTATAAATTATTTGTGAAAATGAAGTAAGAAAAACCACCAACATAGTGAAAAAATAATTCACAAGCTGAGAAAAAATGCTAGCCAGCTGGTCACCAGACAAAGGATTACTATGGAGAAAATATATAGTTAGATAAATAGATAGATAGATAGATAGATAGATAGATAGCTATACTACTAAACTCTGTTACTTCACCCAAAATAACACTTGTACTTTATTTGATTCTTTGATCATTTTTATGCCTAAATCTTGTAACCTGAGAAACTACTTCTAAAATAACAATGTGCAATATATAAATTAGTGTCAATTTCCCGCTATTTTTTAAAATTCTGTATCATTTCTATCCTTTTTTTGTTTTGCTTTTTTAGAATTAAAAAAAATTCAAAAAAATCAGACCTTTCAAATTTAAACTCCCAATTAAAAAATGGGCCTTTGAGATGAATACACACTTCTCAAATGAAGAAATATGAATAGCAAATAAACGTATGAAAAATATTGAGTATCATTGGTCATTCAAGAGATGAAAATTAAAACAATACTGAGATTCCATTTCATTCCAGAAAGAAAAGCTATTATAAAGAAATCGATGAATAACAAATGTTGCGGTGACTGTAGGGGAAAAGGAATCCTTCTCCACTGTTGGCGGGAGTGTACACTGGTGTAACCACTGTGGAATCAGTGTGGAGATTTTTCAAAAAATTACGATTAAAGGTTCCACTTGACGTAGCCATTCTTCTGGGTATTTTCCCAGAAGAATTAAAAACATCATACCACAGCAATATATGTGCACCCATGTTTATAGCAGCACAATTTGTAACACAAATAGTTTC
The DNA here is from genome assembly GCA_004363535.1 of Dasyprocta punctata. Taxonomy (NCBI): domain Eukaryota; kingdom Metazoa; phylum Chordata; class Mammalia; order Rodentia; family Dasyproctidae; genus Dasyprocta; species Dasyprocta punctata. The sequence continues at coordinate 29,991 of RJWM01016754.1, forward strand.
AAAAAGACCAAAATGCATATCAACCAAGGAATGGACAAAAAAATGATGTGATCTTTTTATACAATGGAGTATCGCTCAGCTATATAGAAGGATAAACTGGAGACTTTTGTAGGTAAATGAATGCCACACGAATCCACACTCATAAGTGAAGTAAATCAGACTCACATGTACAAAGATAACATGGTCTCACTAGTGTGAGAGGTTGAAAGAGTAAACAAGATAATGTAAATATTTATTAGTTCTGGAAATAATGTCACATTTGCCTTCCAAAGTGTTTTTTACTTTTTGAAATTCTTTTAATGATTTCAAGTTTTTTGAATTTTCATATCAATTTTAGAAAAGTATCCCAATCTTTAAAAAGAGAATTTTCATTAGAAGCAGATTATCAGATCAGTTTTTTAGAAAACTGTTATCTTCAAATGTTTCACCTTAAAATGGGTTTCTTGAAATCTTCAGTTACTCTGTAATGATTCCTAGTTTTCTCTATATAGATCTTGTAAATTTTGTGGCTAGATTTATCACTATTTAATATTTTAATACTCTTGTCAATGATGTGTTTTGCTTTTGTTTGTTACTGTGAAGTGAAATTTCAGTTGGTTTCAATGAACATTTAAAATCAAAAAAAGAAAATAGAAATAATTGTAATTATTATTTAGTAGAACATGATAGTAAATATAATTTATCATACCTCTGAAAAGCTAAGGGTTTCTGAAAGGACTAGATTATCTGTAAAACTTTTACCCACTAAAAAATAGTGATCATAATCTGTATTTTCTACTTAATGTAATTTGAGGTTGATACTCAAAGCAGAAAAATAATTTGGACGTATTTCCTGATTACTCAAAGTTATCGTTGAAGATTCATGGAAAGAATTTCAATTTATTTTTCTTAGATATTTGAATTCAATATATTAAACAGACAAGGAAGTGTGGGAAACAGTACTCAACAAAAAGTATAAATTTCTATTTAAAATGAGTAAGAAAAGAATATCTAGCAAAAGTTTACAAATGCTTATGTGATGTAATATTCCTCTAATAGCTATACCACAACAAAGTTGTATTTCTATATTTAAAAACAGTGATAAATGTTTATATTTCAAAGGATTGTGTCTTGTATATAAATTTGTGTATATTATGTTTTGCTTCAATATATAATGAATGAATATTCAGGGAAACACTACTAATTTAAGAAAAAGCTATTATGTTTTCAATAGTTTAGGAAAATGTAGACACGCAATTGAAATAAAGTAGACATAAACAATATTATACTTACCTATTTATTTATTTGTTTGGTACCAGGGACAGAACTCACATAAACAATATTTTAATTCCCATATTGCAAATTTGGTTTTCTGTTGGTAGTAAATGATTGTTTAAAAATGCAATTTAAAATCCACTTGACATAAAATTCCAGAAAAATTGATACTTATAAATAAGGAGGGGAAAAAGCTAAATAACTTGCAAGTTAAAAAATCAAAGTTTAAAGTTATACATTAAATATTTAGAAGGCTACTGCTAAAAAGAATTGTTTTAATAACATTACCACATTTAATTAATTCTATGAATTTAAAAAATCTATTTTAATATCCCTAAAAACAGATATATAACAATAAATGGGAAAAGAAAGACTTGCATTAATTTTAATTGTCTATGCTAACTTCTAAAATAATTGGTGATTATGTTAAATTTAAAAATTCATAGCATTTTAGAGTCTGCAAAAACACAAAGCATTACAATTAAATTACAATTATCAGAGTGGAAAATACTTAAAAATAGCTATTCTCCTCAGGTCACAGTAAATTTTGCAGAGCAAAATTATGATTTGTATTGCTCTGCAAAGTCACATATTTGCCCCATTGTCTTTATGTAGTTTGTTTATTCTTTTGGTTGCCTCAAATAATGGATTTTTTATAAATTAAATTTTAATTTCATTCTCCAGGAATTTCACCCCACACATTTTTTTCAATTTGTTTCTCCTAATCCCTTTTTAAAATCTATGATATCAGCATTCAGAAAGCAAATCCATTTACACTATGCTAGGAGGTTTCATTTATTTGTGCATTATGTTTGCATACGATGTCCAAACATCAACACCTCTAGTCTTATACTGTCTTCTCTATACCTGAAAGACAGACTCAGATTCTTCTTTATGGTGGGGTAATTTTGGAAGTGTCATGTGATTTACACAGTGCCTGCAAATTGAGAAATGGAACTAAATTTTTTTTAATATGGTTCTCTTAAAATTTTATTGAAATGCAAGTAAAATCTATAGTTAGTATGATAATGTTCATGTATTTAATTTTGCACATGATTTAGTCTTGCAGTAAAAAAATTTTAAAAAAGTGTACACTTCGAGCAATTTTATGCCTAGTTACAGCCATACAATACTAATTTGTTACCAATATCTTACTAAGTATTAATTCATACTTAGTAATTCATTAACTGGGCTTCTTAACATTTTGTCTGTCATGGAAAAATTCATTAACTGGGCTTCTTAACATTTTGTCTGTCATGGAAAAAATTGGCAACTTAAAGATTTATTTTTTAATATGCAACATACAATATATGTAATGATACAAGAAATTATCTCGAATGTTCTTAAGTTAATGTAAAAGTACATAAACCATTCTCTAATAATACATTACCTTTATCTCCTATTGGTACATTAGAGAAACCAATGGAAGAACAGTGAGAACTAATTGTTCTGATTTTCTTTAATAATGAAATTATCTAACTATCTAATAGTATAATTTGCTACTTCCCTTTATAATGAAATAAATGATGAATTTTGGAGTCTTGTGAAAATAAAAATGTACTTTTTACAAATGAAAGTCCTTACATTCTCTTAGTTTCATAATGACAGTTCAAATTAAACAGTTTCTATAGGATATTGGCACAAGTATAAAGATGAATTTTTAACATATTTAGCATATTTAAAGATGAATATTTAACATATTTCTTTTTCATGATATACAAACACTGAAATCTTACAGAAGAAAATTCTGAGTCTTACAGCAAATCTGTTTTCTAATATTAGGTGTTTTCCCCTTATTGATTTTTTAATTGATTAGTTTCATTGAAACATGGTGTCTCTCATTAGTTTCAGCTGACCTTGATTCATGTGTAGCCTAGGCTGGGCTCAAACTTGTGTGATCTTCCTGCCTCAGCCTCTAAGATGCTGGTTGTATTGGGTGATATACTGTGTCACCCCAAGTCCTCATATACTTTTGATGGGGCTGAGTCTGGCACTTGCTTGTGATAGGTTTGTTGTCTAGTGCCAGGATTGGTGATGTGAGTGCTGCACCTGCCCAGGGGTGGAGCTGAGATACAGTGTACAGGAGGCAGGTCTTCCTCTTGCTTGCTTCCACCCTCTCTCTCTTGTCAGCGTGCCTTATGGTTGTGGCAGCTTTGAATGGCAGCCCCACCATGCCACACTGCCTTGGAGCCAACTGACTATGGACTGAAACTCCCTAGAAACTGTAAGAAATAAACCTTTCCTTCCCTAATTTTGGGCATCAGGTATTCTGTCTCAGTAATGAGTAAAAGTAACTAAGACAGAACTTGATACCAGAGGAGTGGGGTCATTGCTGTGACTAAACCTGACCATGTGGCTCAAGAGCCTTTGGAAATGGCTTGTGGGAAGAGTTTGGAAAGGTTTGGAGATGTTACCTACACACATAGAACTGGAAGAGCTTAGGCTGTTCTCTATGGGAGATTCTGGTCAGAGCCCAGGAGACCAGAAGGCTGATAGGAAGCCTGCTGGTAGAGGCCAGGCTCGGGAGGTTTCTGCTGGGGAAAAGGACTTCATTGGTTGTTGGACTCCACATGATGTGTGTTACAGCTTGGCAGAAAGTTTGTCTGCATTCTGCCTGTGCCCAGAGACTTTGCCTGAGACTGAGATTAAGGGCAAAGGACTCATTTGTTTAAAGAAAGAAATTTCCAGGCAACCAAATGTTGAAATGGTGGCCTGGCTTTTATTGGGGGCTTTTAGCCAGATTTATGTTGCAATAAAGAGCAAAGAGCATGGCATGGTGATTTAAAACGTGAGTTTGACCAGGAAGCTGTGGACTGTAAAGATGGAGCTGAGACCTTGGTTGCTGAGAAGGAACAAAGCAATAAAAAGATGGCCTGGGGGCATCCCAGAAAGCAGTGGGCCTCCACCCTTTGCAGCCTCAGGCCTTCAAAAGTGAAAGAGTTTCCTCAGAAGAGAAAGTCACATAGTGCCATGTCCCCGAGTGGTGACAAAGGCCACAGGAGGCTTCAAAAGGGTTGCGGCTGTGCCAGATTCCAGAATGGTGGTGGCATAGAGAAGCTGTTCCTCACAATCAGGTTCAGAGAGCTCAGTGATCTGGGCAGTTGACCCCTACAGCCAAGAGAGAGGAAAGCCTGGCTATTGCTCCAGCCTGCAGTGGACCTTGGCAGCATCCATGTGGCACTGGTTTTAAATACAAGAAAAAGCTAAGGCAGCTTCTGCCTCTCCTGTAGAGAGCAGTGTGTAAAGATGTAAGGGTAAAGCCAAGGAACATGGATTGTCCAAGGAAGATATGGAACTTAAGACCCCTAAAAGTGCCTCAGGGGTGGAATCATTCAAGCCTTTTTGTCCTGGGAAACAGATTGCTTCAAATACTGAGCAGGGAACTCTGGGACTTAAGGTCTGCCCTGCTGGATTTTGGACTTGGTTTGGTTACAATGCTTTGTATTCCTGTTTGTAATTTTTGGAATGGTAATGTTTATCTTGTGCCTTTATATGTTGGAAGTGTTTAACTTGTTTTCATTTGTACAGGGGGTTACGGTTAAAAGTTTGCCATAGATCTCGGAGGAGATTTTGGTCTTGGACTTTTCAATAGTGCTGAAATGGTTAGGACTTTGGCAACTCTTGGGAATGGACGAAATGTCTTTTGTATTAAGAATGTACATGAGTCCTTGGGGGTCCAGAGGTGGAATGTATTGGGTGATATACTATGTCCCCCCAAGTCCTCATATACTTTTGATAGGGCTGAGTCTGGCACCAGTTTTTACAGTGACACTTTGATGAAAGCTAAGTTTAGATTCCCAAGAGCAATAATGTGCAAACAATATAATCATCTTCTAACTATGTATCTGTATCCTCTCCTTTACTCATTCTATAATAATTATTAGATGAAATAAATTAATAGTTCTAAACTTTTGTTATGCATAACAATGAAAAGTTTTCTTCTTTGAAGAAAAATTCATTCCCATCTATCATTTTTAAAAATATGTATTTAGTGGCGAAAACAAAATGGAGCTTTGCAGTAGTCCTCTAGGAAGTGCTAATGCTCTAGATGTCACTCGAAATAAAAATATCCCACAGAAATATTTGTTTCAAAAACGTGTCAACTGTTTTCAGCTAAGATTCCGAGTTTCAAAAAAATATTCCAAGGCCCTCAAACTCAAAATGCAAAAATTTAAAGACATTTGTTAATATGTTATCCATTTTATTTATAAAAATGTTGAAATATAAGTATCTATCACTGATTTTCATTTAATCCAAGTCTAGTAACTAATATCTTAGTGTATCAGTTTATATTTTTTCTATATTCTTTCATATATACTTTTGTGCATATGATATATATTACCATGTTATATGTAATTTTCAGTTAGTTTGCTTAATATAATGAAAATGTACTTTCACACACAAATTAGCTTGCTAATACGTTCTTTTATTAAAAATTACTAATTAATACTTTTTAATTTTAATGTAGTATAAAAATTTAACTATTCATTTATGATATTTAAGGGAGTTATCACAATTTCAATTACTAAAAAGTATTATAAGCAATAAATCTATTTTATTCTGCACACGTACATCACTTGGTGTATTTTTAAGTAGACATTCTAGAGGTAAAATTGCTGAGGCAAAAATTATGTACATTTTATATTTGGTAGTTAATGCCAAATTGGCCTTTAAAATACATATACTTCTATCAATATTGTATGAGAGTTTTCATTTCCTCAAATTTCAGTGCACTAGTTATAATCATTTTGTTTTGCCAATCAAAATGTTGCATCAGTATTAATTTCTCTGACTCCTGGTGAAGTTGTGTGGTATTTCATATGTGTTATAAATTATAGTGACTTTGTTGAATATTAGATTTTGTTTTATCATTTGTTCCATACATTTTTTCCTCCATAAATCTGACAGATACTATATTAATGAACATTAATCCTAGATCTGCTGCACATATTTAAAAACAGCTTCTGTGTTTCCTAACAGTATTTATAAGAATTCCAAAGTAAATTCCATTGGAATTCAAAGTGTTACTCTGATATTATGGTTTTATTGGCTTAATGAAGAATCAGTCCCCATAAAGTTTTTCACTTTTGCATCAAGGTAATTGTGTACCTTTCCAGTAAGGCCTATATGGAATTACTTTAGTGAATTTCGTATTTCATTCAGTATTAAGACTAATTTTTCTCTGTCTAAAATATTTCTGTCATCAATATGCCTAAAGAATTTTATGTATAACATGAATGCTTCTTTTTAATCATGGTAACAGAAAATTAATACATTTTATAAACCCATATGTTATTTAGGAAGACTATATTTTCTTAGTTAAGAGGCTGGTTCTGTGTCAAACTGGCTTGGATTGAATTGTTTGCCTGCCTTCAGGAGTACATTCTAGTTCAAATTTGTTTAGCCACTGTAATCCTCAGTTTAACATCTGTAAAGTTAAACTCTACATAAAATCAGGTTTCCTGTCATTGCTACTGAAAGTGAACTAGTGGTTTAAGTTTAGGGCTGATGTTGTCAATAGATTATTTATGGATGCCATTTGAAAGAAAATCAAAGTTGCATTGTTTTCTAGTTTTTCAAAAGTTTGTTTTAAATTATTTTGTATTATTTAGGTAGATTTGATGAGCTGGATATCTGAAGGCTTAGATTACATGTTTACTACAGTGTTTATTAGAGGCAGTTGTTTTTCATCTCTGAAAGAATATTAAGATCCTGTACTCTTTGGGGAAGAAGTGCATTGGCATTGTGATGGTTAATCCTGGTTTTCAGTTTGACTGAGGTGAAAAATAGAAAGTAGAAATTTGAAAATATGTACAGCACACTTCAGGGTCTCTGTGTGAGGGTGTTTCCAGATATAAATGTCATATGGGTTTAACTACTGTGTGAAAATCCATCCAGAATATGGGCAGTGTATTGGGTGATATACTATGTACCCCCAAGTCCTCATATACTTTTGATGGGACTGAGTCTGGCACTTATGTTTGGTTTGTTGTCTAGAGCTGGGATTGATGATGTGAGTGCTGCATCCGCCCAGGGGTAGAACTGGGATACAGTGTAAAGGAGGTGGGTCTTTCTCTTGCTCGCTTCCGCCCTCTCTCCCCTCTCTCGTCAGCGCACCTTGTGGCTTGCAGCGGCCATGAATGGCAGCCCCACCACACCATGTTGCCTTGGATTCAACTGAGTATGGACTGAAACTCCCCAGAAACTGCAAGAAATAAACCTTTCCTTCCCTAATTTTGGGCCTCAGGTATTTGGTCTCAGCAATGAGTGAAAAGTAACTAAGACAGGCAGCACCATTTGGTATGCTGGGAACCAGATGGGACAAATGTAGAGGATGGAAGTTCTCCTACACACACAAGGTTGAATGTTTTTGATCAGATGCATTAGAAACTGGATTCTTCAGCCTTTCAAAGTAGTGTTCCAGCAGCTACTCTCTCGGGAGCTCTAAACCCTTCTGCCTCTGATCCAGCCTGTATCAGTTGTTCCTGAATGGTGTTGCTACTTAGGTTTTCAATTCTCTCATCGGCAGGTGGCTATTATGGAACTATTCAATCTACTGTAGATTAGTCTATTATAGATTAATATTCAGTCTAATAAATTTCTCTAAGAATTTCATATTTACACATAACATTGGAATTTTTCTTCTGGAGAATTCTGAGTAAAACAGGTAGATTTGTTATTAATTATTGATTTCTAATATTTTCAAAAGGAAGTGCTAAGCAAGCTATTTTGTGTGTTCCTCTTTAATCTGCTCTGTTTTGTACATTTAATAACTGTAGAATGCATTTAGATTTTAATTATGTGCATAATACTAGTAAGTTTGCATATATATACACAAATATACATGCATATATAACACATTTAAATAAAGAAATAAATCTATATTCTCATGTAAAATTTACACCAATTTATATGATGCATAACAGTCCTAACTTTCTTAGATTGGCCTCTAATATTCATGTAAATTCCTTTCTCCATATTCTTACTAACTGCAACCTGAAAGAGAACAAACACTTTTATAAATTTGTCAAAGACCAAAAAAGAAATAATTTCTTGGAAATAGAAAGAAACATTTTGTATGAAATTGGAATACAAACATTTGCCGCACACCTAGGAAAATGTTGAGTGTCTCACAACCAGAATAATGTAGCAGTGAATAGTTGTCTTAATCTATGGACTCTCACACCTGACTGGAGGATTCTCCAATCTCTGATCTCTAGGATGCCTTCTAATTCAGTACTATATTAGTACAGACTTCTCAGAAAGACTGGAATTCCTTGGGTAGAGTTTGTGTGTACCTTGTATTTATATGAAGGGGTAAGAAGAATGTCATCTATCCTCCATACATGCAATAAACACATGGACTCATCTGCATTAGGAATTTAGGACTTGGTCAAACTGCTCAAACCGTTGGTTGAATTTTTGAAATCCATGGAGACTCCAAGGGACATGCACAAAATACAGGATCCAAGATGGCTCTGCAGTTCCTGAGTATTGTACAGGAAACCAATCAGAAAACTGGTGGTTTTAATTCTTAAGTTGCATTTCATAGGAAGCTAATCAAGTCTTCCCATAATACAGGCCAAGAGAGTGTTGATAGGGGATCTGTCCCAGTCACTCATCTGTGTGAGGGAGAAGACATTTCAGAAATTTCAGATTAAAAAGACCCCATTCCCTTATCCTCAGAACTGAGAACTGGCACACTCTTGCTCTGCAGAACATCCTTGTTTTCTGCCTTCAATAAATATACCTCCTCTGGAGCTTTCCTGTGTGCCCTGTCCAGTTCTTTGTTCAGGACACCAAGAACCTCGACAGAATTTTCCTGGAACTCACCATCTGGTAAAATTTCCATTCCAAAGTGCAGAAAATAGAAAGCATGTAGGAGTTACTGGTTCAAACCAATGATAGATGTGGTTGGCATGTGCTGCCTTGCTTTCACTTGAAGATGGCCAAAACTTAGTGCTGGGAATGACTCACTGTGGCTTTAGGTTCTGCCTCCTGCATCATACTTTTTGGCATTGAAAATATCCAGCATTTTATAGCTGAAAATATCCTCTTCCTATCTCTTGCCCATCTGTCCCATTAGCTGGTCCTCCTGCTGATACAGTTCTCTTAAAAATCTGTATGGGACAGGAGGAGAGAAAGAGTGCAATTTATATGTGGGAGGAACACAATATGTGACTAAAGAAAGAATTCTGGCACAAAAATGACAATACCAGTATGTATTCCTTGCCACAATCCTTTATTTCAATATGATTTTGACAAGCATCTATTGTTATATACGGTTTATATTTTAAATCCTCACATCCTACAACATCTGTGTAAATCTTTAACCCATCAAATATGACAGAAGTTTAAAAGTTGTGTTACAAAAGGTGCCAAAATTCTGTTAGATTCCTTTCTCTGAGTGGCCAGCTGTCTGCATTTGAACTCTCAAGTAGCCCTTTATTGAGTTCCAGATAAATAATTGAGATTGAGTCAAGAGACAGCCCCAAATTTCAGGAAAATGTGCATGAAATCATTTCAACGCATACCTTTCACCTCAGTCAAACCTTCTGAAATGTGTGCTCCACGCTATGATGCAGCTAATTTGGAATATGACAGATCCCAAATGAGGAGATCTTCACTCAACCCTTCTTGGCCTTTGTCTCCTAATTTAGGAGTTAGAAGATGCTATTCAAGCCACTACAGGTTTGAGAAATTTTAAGCTGCTTTAATTAGAACTGCATTCCATCAAAATAAATCACAAATGCACTTTCAAAACTGGAAACCTCTACCGGGGTTTTGAAAGGAGCACTCAAACAAGTGTTTGAAGTACATAAAACATGGTATCACAAAAGAGGAAAGCAGACTGAAATGACTCAAAACAAATAAACTGAAAAAGTTAAGAAAATAATATCTATACCCAAATATTAAAAACTGTAGTTTACTGCTACAAACTGAGTTAGAACTTGGGTAACACAATCCAGAAGTTTAAGAAAAATGAAATATCAAAGATGAAAAAAGATACTCTAACATAAAAGTATGAAAATACCCAAATTTTCCCAAAGTGTGTTCTCTGAAAGAAAGAACAGAACAGAAGTAACATTTGAAACATACAACAATATATTTTAGGAAATTGTTCCCCAAGAAAAGAACTGCTGAATTTAGAGTGTCGAAGTGGGCCACTGAAATCTATTCATTCATTTTTTTTGTTTGGATTTATGTTTCTTTTTAAATAGCTTTTGGATTGAAGATGTCATTCATTTAAAAAGGAAAATTTAAAAATTAGGATGTTGTTATAGTCTATTTGCATCGTATTATCACATTTAGGCAATAAATAAGAAACCAGCACACAAGCAAAGATTATTTCAAATTAGCATTTTCCAATAACTTAATTTTTTTGTCTTTAGAATAGATGTTTATAATTTTTTTATTTCTGTGACTGTAATATGATGATGGGACTAAAAGATATCACTATTAATATTGACAAATGTTTTCGCAGGCATTTCTTAAAATTCTTATTGCACTGCCTACAAAAAAGGAAGTTCTAAATCCCAATGTTTACGCCTTAGGAATTGACATTTTGTTTTACAATTTGGAAACTATAGTAAAGAGTTTGAATTAATCAGTTCAATCTAGTCAAAATAATTTTATTTCTAATATTCTATAATTGTTTTGTGTAAATTGAACAAACCTAAATTAAAGGTTACCCATCTGGTTCACTTCCATGTAGTAGCCTTATATTAGTCAGGGCTCTAAAGAGGAAGAAAATTAATATAAAGAATACTTACAAAGGGCTTTATTAGACTGGATTACACTGTCAGAGGCTGGGTGATCCCACAATGTTTTTCTGCAAACTGGAAAATTGGGGAAACCAGTAAGTTACTTATTCATTCAGAAGCTAAAAGCCTCAGAACAAGAGGGGCTGATAAAGCAGCACGGGTTTGAGGCTCATAGCCTTTCTGAGAGACTGACTGGTATGAGTTTGCATTGAGAGGCTGAAATATTTGGAGTCTAATATCTGTGGGCCATTGCAGCAGCAAAACCAACAACAATAACAAAACATCTACTCCAGAAGGATCAGGTTCGCTTGCAGACCATGTTCTCCCTTCTACTTTCTGTGCCATCTGGGTCCTTAACCCTGTTGGGTGGTTTACACACCTTGGGATGTACCTTACCCTTCACTTTGCCGACTCAGAGACCAAGTATATTTGGAAACATCTTTATATGCACAGCCAGAAGTGTGCTTTCATAATCGCCTATGTCTCTTAGTATACTCAATTTGACCACCATGATTAACCATGATAACTCTTAACAGACTGTGCTCAGTAGAAAGATGACCCTGATGAAATCCAAAACGGCTGAGGGACAATAGTTGTAGCAGACATCACTTAGAAATTTGAGTACTAGCTTGATTTCTGATATATAGGCCCATCTAACTATCTATCTATTTATCTATCTAGCATCTATAACTTCATAAGATGCAGCAGCAGTAAAGATTTGATCTATAATCCGTTACTAATATCATATTTTACAGAAACAGAAATCAGGATGTTCAACTTGTATTACCTTACTGTAACAATTGCTTTGCAGCTCAGTGGTATTCAAAACAGTACAGTTATGAGAAGTATCAAAAATAGCAAGTACAATAATGTTGAAAAATCTACACAACTTAATTACTAAATGTTTTAAATAGAACAAAATATTGGGTGTATAGCCATTGAAATTGAATCATATTTTAATTGATTTTATTATCATTATGACTACATAGAAACTAAGCACTTTGCAATTTATTATCTTTACATGTATGCATATATGTGAAATATTGCACAGGCAATTACATAAAAATGTGTTATGCGTATATATTTTGAAAAAATAGCATACTACTTACAGAATGTTTAGTTTTCTGGTCTAGAATACTTCAGAGATTGTTGGATATATTTAATGGACAAATAATTCTTAAAGATTTATACATTAAAAACATTTCAAAGATGCTATATCAATAAGTGCATGAAAATATTTTAAAATTTTTGCTCTGAATTAATTTCCAGTAGATTTAGATTATATGTGTTCTGAATAGATTTCTGAATTTTCATTTATTGTAAATGAAAAATAATGCTATTTAGGAATTTTTCTTGTAATAGCTAGGATATAAAGCATATATTCTTATTAGTTCATAGTTTAAACTTTAAAGGTGTTTTACACATTTCTTGATTTATGACAATTTTCAAAAGACTCACCTGGAGCACTACACTGATCATTGCTGACAACAGCAACTAAAACAAACTCATAAATATTTAATGTTTAATAGCTATTCACAAAATTACACACTATTGTAAAAGAAAAGATTATGATATTTAAGTTAAGGCTCTTGTTACTTATCATGTAGTAGAAATGACACTAAAAATTATATTGAAGCAAGATTCTGAAGGTGAATGTATTTTAAAAACATTCTAGAAATAAGACCACCTTTTTATAAATTTAACACAGATCATCAGGCGTATTGTTTTCACATGACTGAAACTAATTGCCATGTTCTTTACTTGTTGGACTATGACTACTATTTAGAAATGAAGGCAAATATTAAAATTGGTCTCAGATGTCCTAACTATTAATGTAAAATGCAAAGGTCTAATTAGGTTCATTTCATTAAGCACGAAATGAGGTTGAAACTACTCTCTGAAAGTAAAAATTGTCACTATAAATCCTAATCCTACATTGCAGAGTCAGTCTTTGAATAAAAAGTAATTATTTGTTTATTCTACTTGGTGAGCGTTGTTGGACACAAATTTCACTAATTTTTTTAAGTTTCACTAAGCTCTATTGATGAACATTTTAGCAAAATTGCCCATACTTTATATAATAAGATAATTTTCTTCAAAAAGAATGGAAAGAAGATGAACAAAAAATTAGTATGTGCTATGTACATGTACCAACTTCCTATCATGAATATAATAATTACATAGTGCAAACATGTACTAAGAAAAAAATTAAAATAATTAGATGAAAATTTACAAATGCTATAATTTTATATGATTGAAATACTGCTTATGTGTAAATGTTATTATGATTAACATAGATGTCAGAGTTTTTAATCAAATATCCTCAATATTTTCCTGCTTTCTAAAATACAACTTTATCATTGCTTTTTCTTTTGTAAGTATGAACATCCATTTTTGTATGGGGCATTGGTGTAAGCAAAGGGTTACTACTGAAACTAGAAAAGTAGTAGTCTCAATTTCTGATTAAACTGTTGTAGTATAAACAATGCACTTGCTCACATGAAAATATTTTTGAAAGATCAAATTAAAGCTTTGCAGTTCATCATTTTATCAAAAAGCAAGTGAAACTATTTTTAAAAGATCACAGAAAAGCCTTTTATTTCATTGTACTTTCAAAAAGCAGGTGATGGAGCCGGGAATTTGGCTCAGTGGCTCAAGTGCCTGCCTGGCAGTTGCAAGGTTGTGAGTTCAATCCCCGGTGCCGAAAAAAAAAAAAAAATGCAGGTGATGTTCATTCCTCAAAGGGTTACACTGCAGCCCCAAGTCATTCACTAGGGTATAAACAGTTCTTTATTTAATAATGGATACAAGTTCAAACCTATTATCCACTTATTTACAAGATTTAAGTACATAAATATTTCTTAGGGCCAACTCATTGACCAAGGGGGAAATCAAATGGTAATTTAAATTTCATCAAAAATAAAAGCCAACTTCTATTAATGTGAAATTCCTCATAGTATTTTGGAAGCTTTTCTTCTGATAAATATGTTGAGGAATTACTATTGACATTAAAATATTTAATCTTGCTTAGTCAACTAACCTACTCATCCATACTTTATTTGGTATGAATATTCATCTTTCATTTTTCAGAGCTTGTTTTAATGGTTTTAACTATTGTTTAGTGTTGAGTTCTGCCCTGGGGGCCAGAAATCAGTTAGTGGATTTTTAATAGCCATCAAGTTTATGAAATTGGGACCAAAATGTATAAAAGGAATAAATTCGTGTTTTCACAATTGTTAAACATTTCTTGATGATTTTATTTGAGGCAAGTTATTTAGTATACTGTTTATAAGTGTTGGAAATTTACTGATTAACAAACACATTTTTTCAGTATTTACTAAAAACCAGAAGAGTCATTGGGTAAAATGAGGAATATTCAGCAGAGGATATTGCTTTTCTGGTGATCTCATTCAGTTTTCCATAGTTAGAACCATATTTATATATTTTGTTTCCAAATGAAAAGGAGCCTAAAAAAATTATGACAATTATGATCTCTTGATCCACAGATGTCAGTTAAAAACCTAATTTTGAAAGACTTTTAAGGAGTCTTTCACTTTTGTTCATGTAAATTTATATGGCAGATGAGTTCAAGATACTGATATGGTGCTTTAAATCAAACATTGTTTGCCTTCCAAACTATAAAACCTTCTCTGTCTCTGAGATGTGTTCGAGTCTGACTTCAGC
>RJWM01016755.1:0-44723 GCA_004363535.1 Dasyprocta punctata
CACAAAAAAAAACAAAAAAAAAAGGTTGTTTACGTTAACAGATATAGACATGTAAAATTGATCTAATCATGTGAGTATTAACCATTCTTTCTCAATAACTAATACATTCAGCAGTATGTTCGTTTTAGTTATCTTACATATACATATATACAGATTTATATCTTTTTCCTTTTCCCTTCCTTCTTTCCCCCTTTTCAATATTTTCCTTTTCATAGGATGACTTTTAATGATGAAAATCCAAACTATATTTCTTGCTCTTCTCTGTGACCAAACATGTTTTTGAAAGCATGATTTTAATATCAGCATTTACACTATGTTATGGAAGGGAATATCTAATAGAGTCAGATCAGTATCTTCTGAAGTTGTGAGAATTTCAGTAATAGACAGTGTCCTACCTACCTCACATTGTGGTTGAGAAGCTCAAATGGACCGGGTGGTACAAAACTGTTTTGTAAAGTACCATGCAAAATATAATGATATTAATTAGTCATTGCACTTCATAATTTAGGATTAGAAATTTACATTGATTAAATCCTAGGTATCTATCCTTTATAGATAGAAATGCAAATATGAAATTATCAGTATACAAGGATGTTCTCTGAAGCATCGTTTGTATTAGCAAAATATTAGAAATTACTCAGTTGTCTATCAGTGGTGGATTGCATAAATCAGTTAAGATACAGCCATATAGAGGAATAAAAACAAGGTACTTCTGTATGTTCTGACAAGTAAATTTGTCCAGGGTACATATAAATTAATATGAATAGCATGGTTCCAATTTTGACTAAGATTATGCGTTAACATATGCATGTGAAAAATCACAAGTATATCTGTCAAACTCTGGATCATGCTTTGCTTTGGAAAGAAAGATAGTGGGAAACTTTTGCTTGTGCTTTATTTCTATATTGTGCAAATTGATTACAATGAGCATTATTATTTTTAATTAAAAATGTGAATTTACCCTCAACCCTGGCTATCCTACTGGGGAGAACAGTATACAAAAGAGAGCAAAAGACTTGTGGATCCTTTCATTTCTTTAAAAATGCATTTCCATGGCCAGAACCAGAAGAAAGCAAAAAGGAGCACAAGATCTTTTTTTACCTCTTTGGTAGTGGCATTTTGGTATTTGATCATGATGAAAGAGAAGGAAGGAAATGAGCTCTGTTTTTCGTTTTTGATTTTTATTTGTTCGCTTTATTTTGCAAAATGTGAATAACTAAAAATATGTGGAGATCTGGGAAAACGAGTGCTCTCCCAAAATAACCACCACAGTTGTAAACTCCTATCCCAGTTGAAGATGGTAAAGCTCCCCACTGGCGATCAAACTAGAATTGCTCAGGATTGGAAATATTCCCCTGCTCAGACTGGTAGGATGCCCACAGGTAGCTTGGAACTGCTGTGCTGTAGGGCAGCCTGTGGCTTCTTGTGCAGGAGCACCCTGGAAGCTTCCCCTGAGCTGGAGTTCTGTCTTCTGGGGGAGAATCAGGCAGACATGATGCATGCTGTAAATACCTCTTGAAAATCTCCTTGTTAGAAACCCAGATTCTGCAAGGCCGAAATGAAATGGTGGGAGAAGAAGGGGTACAGAGCATAGGATAGCCTATTACCTTGAAGTGAGCAGAAAACACAGTGAGGTAAGGTCCTTTTGGGGTGCTTCATTGCCCAAGACCTTGACCCTCCCCTAGAAGAGCTCCTATGGCTCCACCTTGCCACTGGCCCTTACTCTGCTAGAGACCCCACTAAACTGAGAGCACAATAGGACAGAGGCCTTGTCTGTCTGATTCAGTGTTGTAGCCTAACATATAGACTAGAACAAGTTTGAATGAATATTCTCCACTGCAGATGAACTGTATCTGGAATGGTTTACTTTCATACCATGGGATTATCCCTTGGTTTAAAGGCTGGACAGAATTTATCATCAGCTTGACTGGCCATACCAAATGCAATCAGCTTTTCCGTTGGTTGGACCTTTTTTGACAAACTGGTTTACTTTCCCCTTTACAGATACAGCCAAAAGGCAGCGAGGAATGGAATGAAAAATCAGTTCAACCTCCATGAGCTGAAGATGAAGGGCCCTGAGCCAGTGGTCAGTCAAATCATTGACAAACTGAAGCACATTAACCAGGTACGTTGTATACTCAGCACAAGTGGAAATGGCAAAGAAGTGAAAGATGGACAATGTTCACTATTTGAACTGTGAGTCTGAGCTTTTGAAAGGGCAGCTATATTGTTCATTTTCTTCAAAGAGTCTCTAGTAAAAAGGGCTTCTGATCTTCATTTTTCACCTATTTTAAGTTATCATGGTCATAGTGTAAGATAAAAGAAAGATTGGACAATAGAGAAAAAATATTTCTCACAGTCCTACTATTCTATCCCAACCGTTTTCAGTTTTACTTGTTTTATTCTGATATTTGTTCAGGGACTCACACATAGACCTTTTTCATAATAAGTATACAGAATTTCTAGTTCTTAAAAAACAACATTAGAGCTGGGGATTTAGTTCTGTGATACAGCGCCTGCCTGGCAAGCATGAGTTTGCTTCCTGGTACCAAAAAAAAAAAAAAAAAAACGCTATTGGCAACACTTTCATATGTTGCCACAAATCTTCATATTAATCATTTTTGTGGCCTCATAATATTCTGTTGAGTTCATAATTAATCAGCCTACTTTTGGTAAATATTCAAGTTGCTTCCAATTGTATACTACCACAAAGTCACCTCTTCTCTGATTGTTTTCTTAAAATACTGGTGTCATTGGGCCAAAGGATATGAACATTTTAATGTCTGTCTCCAAATTGCTTTCCAATGAGAATGCATCAGTTTGTGCCACCGCCTGCAAGATGTAAGGGGTCCAATTTCACTGGAAGTTGGCGCTCTTGCCAACTTCTGACTCACTGTCATGCACAGAGACACCCACAGATTCCCTTGACCTGCACGCATAGTTTTTCTTCTTGGAAGGAGTTTAGTAACAAGACACAAATAGAAGTTAGTTGTACCATCTGTTTGTGATTGCTTTGTGGCCACAATATGAAAGGCCACTAAAAAGGCTGCCATATGCCAGTGTGACGGTGATCCTATCCTATGATCCATGAATGAGAGGACCCTGGCACCACTGACTTGTATTTGTAGCTAGGAAGAACTTTGTGGGACTAAAATCATTATGCAAGGACAAAGGTTTCTGTGTAAATACATTGGCATAATTTTAATTTTTAGTGTGAATTTTAGCAGTGAAAAGTTTTGTGTCTTTTGAAAAACGTTTGCAAGGGCTTCCCACCAGTGGTATATTTCACTACAGTTTCGTTGTGAAAGGCTTGACAGCACATTTGGGTATAGCCCCTACAGTGCCTCATAAAGTGCCCTGCACACAGTGAGTGCTTAATAAGTGGTCGCTGCCGTAGCTGAACACATGCTGATGGCAGTGTTCACATGGCCGAGCTTTCCTTCTGTGCAAGCACAGTCTCACTAAGTTCAGTGATGCCTTGCTAAATATAGTATGATTATTTCAGAATGCATCTCTGAGGGGGTCAGAACACAGACAATGTAAAGCACCAAATGCTGAGCTTAGGGCATGCTGTGCCTCACCTTGGGGATGTTGGTAGTATTTATGTATCAAATGATTTCCAAATTATCTCAAACTGAATGTGTCTTGGTGGCTCTACTCAAACAGTTAGATCCAAGCACTGGCGAGGCCAAAATCTCAGGGCCCATCACTGTGTCCCTAGTTCTAAATGAGGAATCCTGCCAACAGGTCAGTAGACCTTCAGCAGTAAGTACTGTGCTCAGTCACACGCTGGGGACACCGCGATCCAAAACAAGTCTAATCCTCTATTTCCACAGCCTCTTTGGGAGGGGAAACACAAGCATAGAACGTGGTTAAAGATAAAGGGCAGCATGTGATGCGTTGTTACGTATTCGTTCTGGACAGTATGCTTAGGCTCTGGTGGGCTTGGCCAGCAGGAAGAGTCCAGGGACGGGCAAGCGTTAAGATCTGTTGTAAACAATGTGTAGGGTTGGAGTAGGTAAAGACAAGCTGGGAAGGGACATTCGTAAGAAAGATTAGAGTTCTGCAAGTGGATCCCACCTGAGAAAATGGGAAAACAGACAAGAGTTTCTATATGATCCCACTGTTAATAAAACTATGTATTGCAAACCTTTTAGCAAAGACTTCAGATACAATAGAAAGAATATGGACTTTGAATCCCAATTAATCTAAATTTAATTGTGGGTCTTAGCAAATATAACTTTGTGCAAATCATTGGATCCCTCTGAACTTCAGTACTCTTGTTGGTAGTATGATAGGGCTATCAGAAATTTGCGTTGTATGTATGTGTGTACATGTATGCATATTATGCACACACAAATTATATAATTGCATGTTCCTGATAGGCAATTATTAAATGGTAGTTATGAAGATTATGTTCAAGCTTTTCCCTACAGGCAGGACTTTGCTTTGAAAAGGGAGTTCCAGTACTTTTTTTTATGAAAAAAAGTTAAAACCAAATTTCATAACAAAATAATAGGAGAATAGCAATAGTTAATACACTGCATGTTACTATCTTTAAAGTAGTTTTTCAGGGTTTTTGCCAGCCTAAGTTTGCTCCTCCTGTTTGATATGATTGTAGATCCCTTTGATACATCTCTTTTTTCCAATACTGTTACCTTATTTTCCTTTTCTCTTTTAATCACAAAAGGTAAAACCAAGCCTGGCATGGTGGTGCATGCCTATAATCCCAGCTATTCAGGAGGCTGAGGCAGGAAGATTTCAACTTTGATGCCAGCCTGGGCAACTCATCAAGACCCTATCTTAAAATAAAAAATAGAAAGGATCAGGCATGATAGCACTCCCTGTGTTCAATCCCTAGGACTGTAAATAAATAAATAAATAACAATAAAACTGAAACCAGTTCATATAGAGAAGGAGGTGTATATAGTCAGAATGGGAGAGATTTCTATTTTATTTCTCTTCTATTTCTGGTCACATAAATTTTCAGTTTCCAGACCAATTAGTTCTCATTGACAGACCAGTTTTACCTGTTTAAATTGGGCTGTTAAAATTGGCTGGCCTCCAAACACCCACACTGATTTTCTTCTCATTTATGTAGCTGGCCAAGACACATTTTTTTTCAAAACTTAAATAAAATTCATATTTTGGCCGTGATTCAGTCTGAAAGTGAGACACTTTATGAAAGTCATAAATAAGAAAGTTGTGGTGGTGATGATATTGATTATTATGACAATGTGTTATGTTTGTGTAACATTTAACCTTATTTCTTTCTTTTTCTTTTTTTGGGGGGGATGGGGTGGGGAGGCATGGGGAATCAAACTCACAACTTCATGCTTCCCAGGCAGGCGCTGTGCTGCTGAGCTATATCCCCAGCCCGTAACCATATTTTAAAGTCATTTGTGTTCTAAAGACTAATTGCTTAGGGAAAAATAATCAACCTGGAATTGTATAGTGTATAGAACTCACAAAAGCTTTCTTTTCAAGAACTCACTGTTACCTTTGGACATATTATCCTTGCTACTCCCTGGGAGGTAAGTTATAAATAATGTTTGTCCTTTTTTATAGCTAGGGAAACTGAGGCAGGAAACCATTAAAGGTTCAGTGGTCATGCTGCCAAAACATCCAGTGAGTTCAGTTGAAAATTCAATCAACCATCTAGATGTTGTTGTATACACTGCCAAACATCTGGATTCACTGAATGCCTGACTAAATTGGCCTAAAGTTTTGGTGATAAGGATGTAGAATCAAGTTTAATTTGTACAAGTCCACATGTCAGTAAGTGGTAAATCTAAGAGTACAGTGTTATTTTCCTAAGCCCTTTGCTTGTTGCTGTGTCTACTAAACTACCATACTACTTATCTGTAGATGCAGAGATATCTCCCTATGTATACATTACACCCATGTGTTCCCATCCCAAGGAACTGTAGCTAGACCATTTCTGAACACAGCCAAAAATAACTCTTCACTTTCTCCCATGGAAATTCTCAGCTGCCTCCTTTTGGATTATGGTTGCTGTTGATAGCACTGGAAATAATATACCCACTCAGGGGATGAAGTAACATTATTTCTATACTGACAGTCCCGTAGTGTAACCTTGGGTGGATAGGTTCAGGGTCAGACCCAGGCCCCTTTCCTGGGAAGTCTTGCAGGTGTGGAATATCTTCCCCTCCTCCTTCCAAGCCGGAGTTCATGTGTAACATTCCCACGATTGGAAATGAGGACCTTTTTATTTCCTTTTCAATTTCTAACTTGTGTGAGGATTTATTGTCTTGTGTTAGGAGAGGAACTGAACTCTTAAGTTCTCAGTGTCAGTCCCAGAATTTTCCGGGCTATGTTGTTTTTGTTAGTGTTATTCTCCTGTGTGTTCCTGCATGGAGAGAAGACCAAGCAAATACCAAGTGTGACCATTGTTAATGCCTTCTTACTCTTATGATGTGGGCCATTTAACCTCTAACCCAGCTTCGTTTGTAATATTCTCTCTCTTTAAAATATCTAAGGGCTGGGAGTTTAGCTCAGTGACTTAAGCGCCTGCCTGACAGGTGCGAGGTTGTGAGTTCAATCCCCGGTGCCGCAAAAAAAAAAAAAAAAAGTAATAATAATAAAATAAAATATCTACTAGTTGGTGCTAATTTAGCGATTCCCAAGACCACTGCAGAAGTTACTCTTCCCAAGGAAAATCTAGCCATTTAGTTTTCACCCATTTCAGTTCAGGTTCAAATGAAATTCCAGAAATTGTTTTCCTGCCCGGTTCTACAGAGTTGAAACCAAAGCAGCCAATACCTGCCCGTTTGGTGTCAGAGCTTTCCATTCAAAGTGGGATAAAGTCTCGTCTGTTCGGGATGGTTGAAATGTCCTGCTGAATGGTGGGGGAGTGGATGAGATGGCCCCTTAGGATTCTTGCAGCCATGTGATTCTGTGATTTGTGGCTTAGGGTCAAGCTTTAACCCGGCACCCACTTGTGAAGAAGTCTTGTGACTTTGTTCACTGCTTTGCTAGTCTTTTTAAAACACCCTGTCCCCAGGTCACCACTTTCCACTTTGTAACCTCTCATCTTTTCAGAGGTTGTTCTCTTCCCACCGGTCTTCCAGCCTAGGCAGATGGAATTTAAACTCCTGCCCCCCCCGCCCCACCGCACAGTTCTTTTGGCTTGTTACTATTAGGTTATGAAAACATTAAACTATCAAAACAGTTTTGTATTTATCACTCTTAAGTTTCCCTTTTCCAGGGACAGATAGGTGATATACCTTCAAATTATGTTAACCCTCTGACTCCACATAAATGTTAATAATTCTATCCTATATTTGAATAGCACAATTTTGTAAAGCTCTCTCATGTGCATTAGGTAAATTGATCACTGTGCCTATAAGAGGAAAGTGAGGCAGGAAATATTACCTACATTGACCAGAAGAAACTGTAGGCACTAGAAGGATAAGTAAACACTAGGACTAGACCTAGAATCTAAGGCTACTGATTTCTTTCTTTACACTTTCTTTCTGTTTCTATAAAGACACAGTACACCTGTTAGCAAGATCCATGCATAAAAGAGAAGCAGGAGTACAAAAATCTGAAACTTTTTTATTTCTGATCTAACAGTTTCTCTGTGCTTCATGCAGTCATTTCTGTAGTCTTAATCATTCAAATCAGTCGCAGAAATATTAAACATGTTGTTTACCAAACCCCAAATGAGATGATTCTTAGAAAACCACCTATAGCATTGTATGGTGTGGAGACTAAGGTGTTCAGTGGTCTGAGTTGGAGTTGTAGATAGCAGATAGATTTTCTGTAATCTATGTGTAATTCATACAATGACATTAAAATAGTCAAAGAAAAAATTTTAAGTGTAGAGAAGACAGTAAAATACTCCCACTTCCATCCCTTTCTGTAAACACTGGAAAAGTTTTTCAAGATGCCTGGCAGACTGTTATAATGAAGACACTAATTTTTTTAAATAGAAAGTTAAAAATTTTAGTAAGTTAATTAGTAAAGTTGTTAAGTAACAGAGTGCACAGAACATTCCTAATCATGTGATTTTTTGGGGTTTTTTGTTTGTTTTATTTTGTTTTGTTTTGTTTTAAAGAATCTTTGAAGTGGCCTCAGGAAGATAGAAAACACTTCAAGTAACTTGTTTTCATTGTCTTTTCACAATAGTACGAGAGAGGTATAAAATATCGATCTAATCCCATAGTAGAAAAGCTAATATTGATCTAAAATCTCTACATAAAAGAAACCTTTCTAAATTCAAATTCAAATAAGACTTTCCACAGGTGGAATTATATCATGCTTCCTCAAATACAAACAGTATGGCAGAACTCTAGTAACTGCCATTTCCATTCAGAACCAGAATGTGTGGTGGTGGCGGCGGCGGTGGTGGTGGTGGTGGTGGTGGTGGTGGTGGGGTGGGTGTGTGTGTGTGTGTGTGTGTGTGTGTGACAAAGAGAGCGAGAGCGAGAGAGAGAGAGAGAGAGAGAGAGAGAGACAGCATCTACAATGGCAAGAGTCGGTGAATGACTTCTGACTCACAAAAGGACAATTCAATTTAGTCTTTAAACATCAAACCTAGACTCTGTGAAGTTAAAGATTATTTCATGAAGTAAAGGGGAATTAGCTGATATATTCCAAAACACATTTATCATTAAAAAAAAATCTTCTGTCATTTTGCTTAATAGCCTGAAAAATAATTACAATGTCTGGTGGCTTTGGGGAACATGTGTTTTTAATACCTTAATTATTATGTACGGTTTAATAACACCACACCAAGAAGAATTCCCAAATATTTCACATTAATTTTTTTTGAAAGTGAATCATTTGCTATATTTAGAATATACAGGATTAAAAGTACTTAAATTGGGTCATGTATTGTAGTCCTTGAATATTAAATTACTCAA
The DNA here is from genome assembly GCA_004363535.1 of Dasyprocta punctata. NCBI lineage: Eukaryota > Metazoa > Chordata > Mammalia > Rodentia > Dasyproctidae > Dasyprocta > Dasyprocta punctata. The sequence goes on from RJWM01016755.1 coordinate 8,889, forward strand.
AAATGGAAGATGACTCAGGAATGTCAAACCAGCATGTTGTGGGTCGCTGTGTTATGGTACTCTTGATTGAGCAATGCAGAAAAATGCATTCATTATTTTCATTATTGTACTTTCTTATGTTTTTTTTTAAATTAGAAACATTGAAAGCATTAGCTAAGGAGAGACAAGTTCTCTATGAAAAGGGAAATCTAGCAAACTATACAGGCTACCAAGCTTACAAAATTAAAAATATATTTCTAAATTATATTTGAAATCCATAGAGCTTCATTTTTTATTAAATTTATATGCTGCCCAGTATTCTAATAAACAGTTACAAGTGGTTGTTCTCTATAAATCTTTAATGTATTCAGTATAAATATATATATGAACTTGTTAAGAATGGGATAATGTATACAGTTATTTTTTCCTGTAGCAACTAACACAGTAGCATACACAAACTAGAAACTGTGTATACACATATATTTATATATTTTTTATTTCTATGGTTTAATTGATTGGTCAGTTCAAAGGACTCAACCTGTGCCGCTCTCATTTCATTTCTGCATTTAGATTCTATTTAAGGCACTTTTCATGCTCAATACTGACCAGTTTCTAAGCTTCAAGGTAAAGTTATAGAAGTGCAGGGTCATAAGATCTAGGTAACAGTTAAAGTCAAGAGAGGGAAATGACTTGTCCAAAACCATACTGCTAGTAAATGACATCACTGGGATTGGGACATAAACAGATTGATATTTTGTAGTGTAGTATTCTGTTTCTTTAGGCTGTTGTATAATGGAAACACATTTGCAAATGTGCAAGTATCTTTTCTTTCACAGTAAATACTCCAAATCATGTCAGCCCATAGTTGAACAGTTCATTTTTGGAACAAAAAGTTGCATACCATGAGACATGAGTTTGCTAATTATTTATCTCTTGTTATGGATATTAACTAGGTTTGGTCATCATAAGTATACCTTGTTGCCCACCGCCTCATTAAACCCACTGTGCAGTTGCTACACAGGACAGAGAGCATTCTCTGCTGGGATCACTGAACCCAAAGCAGGCACAGTCAGCAGAACCTGTTGCTTGAGCCTTAAACCCTCTCATGGAAGCTGACTCAGGCTCTCGTCTGCATTCAGAGTCAGTCATCCTTTCACTCTCAAACCCTGTATCTCAATTTTTCCACTTTAGTGGACACACTATAATAATTTACCTAGTGCTTCTTCCCTCTTCCCAGAATAGCAAAATTAGCATCATGTTAGTCAGTGGGCCTATATGCTATATAGATTAGTTGTTTTGTGCAGTGTGTCTATATTGTGTTCCATCCAGAATGTGAGGGAGGTGCAGTGGGGAGGTGTTCAGAGCCCCCCATTCCTGTTTAAATCAGAACAGCTCTATTTTTAAAAATCGTTTTCAGGTATTAGTTTTCTCAGTCAGATTTCACTGAAAAGGTTTCAAATACAAAATCAACAAAAGTCTCAGGGTGCTCAACAAGCTAACATGAAACAGTCACTTACTCGATGGTATAAAATATAAGAAAAGAAAAGAAAAGGTTACTTACATACAAATCATTTTATTTGAGCATTCATATAAAGAATGCATTAAATGTTGACAATACAAAAGGAAACCAGAGAATGCCCCTCACTGTCCACCAGAAACCTGCTAAAATGAACATGGGCCAACATGGAGATCCAGCAGGAAAACATGAATGACTTGGGAGGTAATATGGTTCCTATTGGAAGTGATAACTGGAGGTCCATGTACTATTACCAGGGAGCCAAAGTGTCTTTTTTTTTTTTTTTTGAAATCTGACATTCAGAGAATTTTATTTTTCCCAGTTACTGCAAAGAAATGTTTTCTCTTTTTCAAATTTAAATTTTTAGGTTTTTAAAAAATTATTGGTATATCTTGGCAACACACAATTACATTCATCTTGGGAATTGGTGCATATGCTATCACATCGTTATTTTTACTTCCCCCATGTTCCTGTCTTCTCCCTCCCCAGATTCTTTTTCCATTGCCACAAAGTCTACCTCTTTGTTCCCTACCGTCTCATTCATTTTGCTCCTTAAATTGTTTATATTTTAGGTTTCATGTATGAGAGAAACCATTTCTCCTTCTACATCTGGTTCATTTTGCTTTGCATTACAATCTCAAGATCCATCCATTTTCCTATAAATTACTCAAATTTATCCTTCCTTATGGCTGAGTAGTACTCTACTGTGTATGTATCACATTTTCTTTATCCCTTCTTTTGTTGATAAACATATATGTTGCTTCCCTGATTCAGCAGTTATGAATTGTGTTGCTATCAGTATGGGTATGCCTATGTCACTGTAATACGATGTCTGTAAATCTTTCGGGAAGACATCCAGGCGAGGAATAGCTGGGTCAAATGACATTTCTATTTTAGTTATTTGAGGAATCTCCATATTGATTCCCATAGTGGTTGTACTTACTAGTTTCCATTCCCACCAACAATTTTTTTTCCCCACAACTTGACCAGCACTTGTTGTTTTTGAGTCCCTGATGGTAGCCATTCTTTCTGGAGTAAGATGGGAATTGCAGTGTTGTTTTGATTTGTGTTTCTTGAGTAGCCAAAGATGGTGACCATTTTCCATGTACTCATTGGTCGTTTGTACTTCTTTTGCGAGTAGTCTATTCACTTCAATTGTCCATTTTTAATTGGGTCTTTAATTTTAAGGAGCCTTTTTGTTTTGTTTTGTTTTGTTTTTTAGTATTTTATATATTCTGAGTATTAACTCTCTGAGGAATAGCTGGCAAAAAAATGTTCTCATTCTGTAGCTTGTCTTTTCACTTTGTTGGTTATTTCCTTTGCTGTGCAGAAGCTTTTTAATTTACTATAATCCCATTCATCGATTCTTGGTATTATTTCTTGTGCAATTGGAATTCTGTTCATAAAGTCCTTGCCAAAGCCTGTGTCTTCAAGATTTACCTATTTTATCTTCTGGCAGATTTAGTGCTTCTGTTTTTATATCTGTGCCTTTGATGCGTTTTGGTTTCAGTTTAGTACAAGGTGAGAGACACAGGCACAGATTCACTCTTCACCACACCAATAGTTTTCCCAGCACCTTTTTTTTTAAAAGAGGCTATCTTTTTTCCAGTAATGGCTCTTGGCATCTTTGTCAAAATCCAGATGGCTAAAGGTATGTGGCATTGTTTCTGCATCCTCAATTCTATTCCATTGGTCACCATTTTTATTTTGTGCCAGTTCCACTACTGTAACTCTGTAATACAACTTGAAATCTGGGATTGTAATATTTCCTGCTTTGCTCTTTTTGTTTAGGCTTGCTTTGGATATTCTTGGTCTTTGTTGGTTCCATATCAATTTTAGTGTTATTTTTTCCTACCTCTGTGATGAATACAGTTGGTATTTTGATTGGAATTGCATTAAATCTATAGATCATTTTTTGGTAATGTGACCATTTTAACAATATTGGTTCTGCCTATCCAGGAATAGTGGATGTCTTTCCTTTTTCTAATTTCCTCTTCAAACTTTTTACAGAGCACTGTCGTTTTCATTATAAAGGTCTTTCACTTACTTGGTTAGGTGAATTATTAGATAATTTTTTGAAGCTATAGTATATGGGATTGTTTTCCTGATTTTTTTTCTCATAGGGTTCCTTTTTGGTGTGCTGGAACACTATTGATTTTTATCTGTTGATTTTGTGTCCTGCCAATTTCCCAAATTTGTTTATGAGTTCTAAGTGTCTTCCAGGGGAGTTTTTCGATTTTCTATGTAAAGGATCATGTTATCTGCAAATAAAAATACTGTTACTTCTTGCTATCCTATCCATGTATCTTATTTCTTTCTCTTGCTTGAGTGCTCTAGCTACAGTTTCGAATACCATACTGAGCAGGAGTGTGAGCATGAAATCCTTATTTGTTCCTGATTTTAGATGGAATGCTTCCAGTTTTTTCCCCATTTAGTAGGATGTTGGCATAGGGTTTGTCATAAACTGCTTTTCTCAATTGTGATGGGGTGCTTCTATACCATTTTTATCAGGTCTTTTACCATGAATGGATTTTGAATTTTGTCAAAAGCTTTTTCTGCATCTATTGAGACAATTATGTGATTTTTATTCTTTTTTTCATGTGGTATATTATATTTATGTATTTATGTATATTGAGCTGTGCTTGCATCCCTAGGATGAAGCTGATTTTTTCTTTTTTTAATTAATTTTATTGTTGCTCTTTTAATATACATAATGATCACATTCATCATAGTGAATTTGTACATAATATATGTTGGTTCTTTTTCCTCCCAGCTCCCTACCCTCCCTTCAACTCTTCTTCTCTTCCCTATTTTCAAAAGCTTTGCTTCATTTTTTCCTTCTATTTTCTTTTTTTTCTTTTCCCTTCTTTCCCTTCCTCCTCCCCCCTCCTCCTTTGTTCTGCTTCCCATTTGAGCATTTTCTTCCTACTTCCTAATATCTACCATCCATTTTCGTCTTTATTTATACATTTGGTTTCTCACACAAGAGAAGAAATGTGATATTTAAGTGTGTGTCCAATTTATTTCACTTAAAATACAGTCTCATAGTGCATCCATTTACCTAGAGATGTCTCAAGTTTACCTTTTTTATAGCAGAGTAGTACTCCATTGTATATAAAAACCACATTTTCGTTATCCATTCATCTATTGATATGTAACTGGGTTGTTTCCAAGACTTAGCTATTACAAATTATGCTACTATAAACATGGGTGTGCATATATTGCTGTAGTATGATGCTTTTAATTCTTTCAGGAAGATACTAAGGAGAATACCTGGGTCAAATGGAACCTCTAGTTTTAGTTTTTTGAAGGATCTTCATACTGATTTCCATATTGGTTGTACCAATTTACACTCCCACCAACAGTAGAAAAGGTTTCATTTTTTTTCCACAGCTTTGTCAGCATTTGCTATTGGTTGGTTTCTTTTGTTTTCTTTTCTTTTTCCTTTCTTTTCTTTCTTTTTTTTTTTTTTTTTTTTTTTTTTTTTTTTTTTTTTTTTTTTTTTTTTTTTTTTTTTTTTTTTTGTCTTTTCTAGATGAGGTTTCACTCTGCTGGCCTTGAACTCACTTTGTAGCCCAAGCTGCCCTCAAACTTGCAGCAATCCTCCTGCCTCAACCTCCCAAGTACTGGAATTACAAGCGTGTGCCACCATGCCCAGTCTCTTGACTGATTTCTTGATCATAGTCCTTCTTTCTGCAGTGAGATGAAATCTCACTGTGGTGTTGTATGATGTTTTTAATGATTTGCCATACTCTGTTTCAAAGTATCTTGCTGAAGATTTTTGCATCTATGTTTATTAAGGAAATTGACCTGTATTTTTGTTGTTGTTGTTGTTGTTGAGTGCTTGTCCAGTTTTGGTTTCAGGGTAATGCCAGCTCCAATGAATGAGTTTCAATTTCATGGAAGAGTTTAAGGAATATCGGTGTTAGTTCTTCCCTGAAGTTCTGGTAAAATTCAGTGGTGAATCCATCAGGTTCTATGCATTTTATCATTGGTAGGGTTTTTATTATTATCTCTATTTCATTACCTATTGATCTGTTAAGTGTTTTATATCTTCTTGATTCAGTTTTGGTAATTCATACATGTTTAGTAATTTACCCATTTCTTCTAGATGCTCCAATTTGTTGGAATATAAGCTTTCAAAATAGTTTCCTGTAATTCTGTATGTTTCAGTGGTGTACATTGTGATTTAACCTTTTTTCATTTCTAATTGCATTGATATGAGTCTCGTCTTTCCTTCTGCTAAGTTTGGCTAAAGGTTTATGAATCTTGTTTATCCTTTCAAAGAACCAGCTCTTTGAGTCTTTGTATTTTTTAGTCTTTAATTAATTTCTGCTCTCATCTTTATAATTTCTTTCCCTCTACGAGTTTTAAATTGGATTGCCCTTGTTTTTCTTGGACCTTGAGATATATCATTAGGTTATTTACTTGTGATTGTTGTATTTTCTTAATATGAGCATTTACAGCTGTAAATTTTCTTATTAGAAGTTCTTCCATTATGCCCCCATAGGCTTTTGTAGGTTGTGAGTCCACTGTCCCTTGATTCTAGGAAATTTTTAATTTCTTCCCTGATTTTTTTCTGTGACCCATTGATTACTCACAGGTGTATTACGTGTTTGCGTAGTTTCTATGGTTCCTTTTGCTATTGATTTCTAGTATCATTCTATTAGATATGATAGGATGCAAGATATTATTTCAGTTCTTTTGCATTTATTTAATCATGACTTATGGCCTAACATATGGTTTATTTTGGAGAAAGTTCTGTGTACCTTTGAGAAATGTATGTATCCTGCTATTGTTAGATGAACCACTGTAGATTTTAATTTAGTCTATTTGTTTAATTGTGTGCTTCAACTCAGATATTTGTTGATTTTTTTTGTCTTATTGATCTATTATGACAGTAGGGTGTTGAAGTTCCCCACTATTATTGTGTTGGTGTCTGTTTGTCCAGTGGTTGTTTTATGAAATTAGATGTGCCAATATTTGGTGCTGATATAATAGTTATCTCTTCCTATCGATTTGTTCTCTTTATCAGCATTTACTTTGTGTGAAAATAGAATGGTGAAGCTACTTCTGCTTGTTTTCAGGTTCTTGATGCATGGAGTGTCATTATACATATTTACTTTCCATCTGTGTGTTACTTTGTGTATGAAATGTGTATTTTGCAAGTAACAGATGATTGGGTTTTGGTTTTTGATCCAACCTTCCAGTCTGTGGATAATGATTGGCAGGTTAAACCATTGATAGTGAGTGTTATTATTGAAAGGTATTTTCTAAATCCTGTCATTGCATTATTTTTCCGGTGCTTATTCCTTTGTTTCTCTTTTGTTTAACTATTCTCCCAGTTAGATATATTCTTTCCTTTGGACACTGTGATAATGTTGGCCTCGTTCTATCTATGGTTCCCTTAAGTACTTTCCACAATGCAGATTTCGTGGTCATGGATTTCTTTAGGTTCTCTTTATCATGGAAAGTATTTCTCCATCAATTTTGGAGGACAGTTTTGCAGGATATAGTGATTTTGATTGACAGTTGTTTCTGTTTTAAGCTTGAAAAACTTTCTCCTGGCCTTGAACGTCTGTGGTGAGAATCTGCTATTATTATGACAGGCTTGCTTTTGTAATACGGTTTTCTCTGATTTCTTGTGTTTAGGGTATCATTGAGTACATGGTCTACTGCATCAACCTTGTCTTCAAGTTCTGGCAGTCTCCTCTCAGACTGGTCACTCTTGTTGTTCATACTTCCAAATGAATTTTTCATATTCAGAATTTCTGCTTGATTCCTTTCCATATTCTTTAGTTCTTTATGAAAATGATCATTCATATATTGCATTTTCTTTAATTCAAGTTTTGTTTTCATCTTCTTGAAGCTCATTAAACTTTTTATTAATTAGATCATTTCTCTGTTTATTTAAATCCTCTTTAAGCTCACTGAACAGCTTACGTATTTGCTTATTAGTTTCTTCTTTGATTTCTTTGACCATTTTAACCATTTTTTTTGAATTTTTTGCTTGAAATCTCCCCCACTTTAGTGCCCATGCTTTTGGGAAGTTAAGACATTGCCATCTTGTTGTCTTGTTTTCTCATGTTTCTATGTTTTTGCGGCTGAGGTTTGAAGATTAGGGTAGAAAAAACTCTGTTGCTACTGTGGAAATCTCTGTAGTGAGTGTATGTCTCCCCATGGTGTGACCTTGGCTTTGGTTATGTTTTGGTGATCGTGCACCTGATCACCCTACCTAACATAGTAGGATCAGTCTTGGTGACTGTGTTGCAAGGAGAGAACAACTACAAATTATATCAGCATCTACAATTTAAAACTCGTGTTAACATTTCACACTTTATTCAAAAACTCAGAAAGACAACGAAATTAGATTGATGACAGTTAAGCTAGCATGTTGAGGAGGAAGGAAGAAGAAAGGAAAAAGTAGTTCAAAAAGAAAGGAAGAAAAAAGATAAGAGCAAATGAAAAAAAGAAAAGTTGGAACCAATTAATATTCTAGTAGAAAGCTTGGATTTGAGTCTTCTATACAAAATTTTTTAGTGAGGATTAACCTGACCTGACCATGAAAGATACTATCCAAACTGAAGCACTAATTAATCCTTGTTCTCTGTTTCACATGTACAAATACCAGATGAAAGGAGACAAAACAAAACACACACAACACACACAAAGACACAAAAGAATCCTCTTGATCCTGTTCATATTTCAGACTGAATTCAACCAGCGTGCTCTTCCCCTTAGTTCAAAATTAGAGAGACCTTACCTTGTAGAAGTTGTGGGGGACTCGACTCCAAACCTCTGTGGTTATGGCTAGGAGACCAGAGACCAGTGCTTGACTTTGATCCATTCTCTTGCCTACCATTGAGCAAAGGGGTTTGGGATTCAGAGCAGACACTGAGCCTACTTCTCATTCTCACTGCAGGCAGAACTCTGTTAGGTTTCAGCTGTGCTCCTACTTGCACGACTAGCTAGGTATTTGTCTCTGTCTTATGATTGGACATCTTCAATATCAGAGGAGCAGAAGACACAGTGAGACTGGTTAAGCCCTCAATTTTTCACTGACCTTTGGTGATACTTCCTTGATTTCTATACCTTTTCCTCCCCGCAGTTGCTTACATCTGTTTTTTTCATGCCTCTCCAGGTAAGCATGCCATGCAGTATCTTCTGACTGCACAGCTCCTCTCTCTGGCTTTCTATCCATGCCAAACTCTCTGAGCTTCTCATATAGTCCCTATCCAGCCTATGGATGCAGTAGCATGTAAGGCTTGGTGGAGGAGGGCCCTTTCGTTTGGAATTCAGTAGCATTTGGGAGCCAGTGCAAAGGAGCACATGTGTGCACCACACTCTTTGCAGCATTTGGAGGGTGGGTGGCCGGAAGGGTACCGCACAGGCATGGAGCATGGTACTAATGGGACTACCATTAGTCCCAATTCTTCTGGCACTTTTTCACTGCCTTTTCTCCACCCCTGAATCATACCTGTCACAGCTACTGCACAGCCCTACAACTCACTGTCCCACAGATCACTTAATGCTAGGTCCCTATCCAGGACGCTGTCCTTGTTTCTTCTGTCCCTAGAGCTTGCCAATCCTGACTCAGTCACTGACTGATTCTCTGGTCCATAGTGCCCTAATCCCCTTCCTACAAAGACCTTGTTTTTCTGGCCCCATTTCTCAATGATAAGAGAGCTAGGACAGGTGGGCAATGGGCAGTGGCTGCAAGGCTGGACACTGGATGCAAAAGCCCTGTCAGCACTTCTATGCTCGGCTTCTTCCCTTGGGGTTAGATTCTTTCCCATTATAAGGTGTTCACCGAACCTGAGCTGTAAGCAGTGCCAGGATCTGGTGGCGGCTTCTTTTTCTAAACAGCCCTGATACTGGAATTCATATGGTGGGCTTCTCCTTCGAGTTGCCTCCGCTATGTGTGGGATTTTTATTTGAACTCCATTTCTGACTATCTGAGGATCCTCATGTACATCTTCCAGGCAATTCGTGAGTGCTGCTGTCTCTAGCCTGCTGTGATCCAAGAGATGTCCAAAGTATCTTCTTTGAAGCTGACAGCCAACACTTCTAAATTTTCTTACCGATGTCATTCAGATTGTGACAAAATGCAATAAAAGAAAGTGCTGAGCTCTTTTGTCTTGAACTAGCTTCTCTACACACAGAAGGCATGATTGAGTCCGGATGATAGGCCCTTGTTAATTGGCCCAGCCAAGAATTTAGTCCTAGTCCTGTATATCCATCATTATTTGAGACCTAACCTTCAAGTATAAATTCATTTGACCCATAACTATGTATGTACGTGCTCTTGATTGGTATTCAGTGAAGACTGAATGCTATTAATGAAGGCAATCTTGTATTTCTAACTGTATGCTTTCCTTAGCTAGCAACCGCAGAGATTTTGCATAGCAACTGTTAAATGGAATGTCTCCAGCAGAGTTCTATTTACTGTCCAAAGTGAAAATCACATTATTATGTGTGCTGGTTTTTATTGGGTAATTTAAGAGTTTTAAAATATAGTTTTAATGAATTCATCTAATTATTTTCTGATAGTTCATATTTTCCTCAGTCCTCACTTCTCAGAGCCTTCTGTATTATGGATGAATACATAGCAAGACCCACAGAAAGTTAAGTAACTACTTTTACTGTGTGTCATAAAAATTAGGCCCACATTGAGATCAGTCATATTGGAGGGCAATGAGGAGTCCTGTGTTAGCATCATGATGTGTCACTGTCAGTAAACTACAGGGAGCCACAAGGAATAGAAGAGACAAAAGATGGGGGTCACACACGTCATTTACCTTCACATTCGGGGGGGACATTGGATTGTGACAATCACAAACCAATAATAGGGATGCCAATATGTGACAATAGCAAAATTCTCTTCTAGATTTTGGAGAGCATGAGCTGTCAGCAGTAGTCATGGTGATTACTAGGAGCCGCTGTGAGCTCACAAAGAACAAATCTGGCCACTTCCTCTTATGTGTGCATGTACTTAGTGTATCAGAAGAATGGTGCAGATTGGTATTTCTGGATTTCAACAAGGCTTTTGACAGAGATTCCTACCGTTTATTTTTAAGTGAGTAACAAGAAATTTTGGCAAAGTGATCATACGGTTTGGTAAATGTTTAGCTAATTGGTTATTAAACCTGAGGGATATATTCTTAACAAACAGATGTCAGACTGGAGAGAAGACCTTACTTGTTTGCTTTGTACTTGACCCTTATTGTTTAGTTTTTACCAGTGACTTACATGAAGACAGAGAAAGCATACTTCTAATATCCAGTCATGGCGTAAAGGAAGGTAGAGATAACTGAAATAACAGAGTTGGGATCCAAAAATATCTCAGCAGGCTGCAGTGACAGAAGAAAACTACCAAGGTGAAATTTTAGAGGGATACATGTAAAGTATTACATTCTAGATTCAGGAGCACAAGCACATAATAAGCATGATACAGGAAACCCAACTTAGCAAACATCTTTATTTTTAGGTATGATGAAAACAGCAATGAGGAATTATAAAACCTTCACTAATCCAACACAATATTCCTCAAGTGTAGTGATCACCTAACAGCCTTTTAGATGTGGGAATTATTGGTAGAGAAGATGAGAGAGAGAGAGAGAGACAGAGAGAGACACAAGACATGGAAATAAAAGACTAGAAAGATGCTCTTTACCCTTTTAAAAGGTTAAAAAGGACTATTTGAGGATTATAAGGTTCACTGTTCTGCATGAATTTCTATTAAACCAGTGATACCTGTCTTAGTTGTAAAGCATTATTGGGGTGTGATTTAGAGTTACAGGGAAAAATTTGAGGCCACAGCACTAGGAAGCCTACCTTTGGGTAAAGAACAGTGGCTTTAGGGCCAAATAGATCTATTTTTAATTCACAGATATTCCACTTTGAAGTTATTTGACTTTAGAGCAAATTATTTAACTTTCCTTGCACAAGTTTCCTAATATCTGTGAAATAGGTACACTATCACTATCTTGAACGATTAGTACAGGTATTAGATATGCTATGTAGTAGACACTCAAAATTATAGCAACTCTTTTTCTTCACATTGTTACTATATAAAGAGTTATCATAAGGGACAGTCAATAGTGACCTTCTAAGTGATTTGAGTTTTGTGCCTCAGTTTGTCAGTTTCCGGAATGGAGATACTATAGCTTTTTTTTTGTCTGGAATGTTTAAGTGATTTAAAAATTCTAAATATAACCTAAATTCTAAAGATTCTTGGAAAAATATATCTAGCCAAGCTTCAACAGATTTTTGAACTATTTAAAGTTAAGTTTGCTCAAAGTGACTGAATAAAAAATGAAGTTGGTAAATTATATATATATATATATATATATATATATATATATATATGAGTATGTTTAAATTGAGTTCTTTAGATTTTCCCAGGTTTGAACCCTGCCCTAAAGTAGATGCTCTGTCCTTCGAGTACAACTTGGAGATCTTAGCACATGATCCAAAAGTCCCATTTTAATCTTCAGCCCCACCAGGACATTTCATAGAAGGCTAGGATCAAGTACAGAGACTTGCATGCTATAAAGTTCAAGGCAACTTCATCTGCATTTCTTTTTGCACTTGGTTCTCTGGTTGAAGATACTGAGAGGTTCTTATATTTAAAATGTGGCTGACATGATTATCCTTATTGGCAGATGTCTTCTAGGAGGTATTTAGAATGATTTTGAGCATCATAGAAGATGTTGGTGAGTGTGTGTATATTTCACATGCCAACAGAGCAGAAAGAATTCATAGGGCTCCAGGCTACTGAGCTTTCTTGAGACACCATCACTCTCAGCTGTTGGGGTGATGTCACAGATGCCAGGAACACTGCTTAAAGCCCAAATTCCTGAAGCTCTGTTTTGTATTGCAGAGCCTCAGGCAGATGAGACCCATTCCACAAGCTCTGCCTTCAAAGAACTGTGAATTTTGTTAGCCAGAAGGGGACCAGTGACCACTTGTTGTCAGGCAAAAAGAAAACTGCCCCCTGCTGCCTGAGCTTTTGTCCCTGCCTGGGGTACCATGGAAAATGGGGAAGGAATCCAGACTCATTAATGAGCTAATACAAAAGATTAAGCCAAGTTAGAAGGAGTTCGTTATAGCTGCATATGGATTCTTGAAGGCAGTGGAGAGCTGAAAGATCTCCAGACCAGAACCCAGTGGTGCTGTTGCTTTTGTTTGCCAGACACAAATATAAGATAGGGGTATCCCTGTGGGGAGCAATTCTCTTATTGCTGATTTTTTTTTTTTAGTTATGTCATTCCTTGGGCTATTGTGTGGCAAATTGACTGATCAATAATTGCAATCTGATAACCCACAGTACAAATAATCATTAAAGTTACAGGTTTCCTTGTAAAATGTTAAGATGGAACTCAGAACTGAGCATCTACTAAGGTGAATGCCCTTTGTTCTTGTCTGTTATTCTTGGAGGTCACTTAAACTCTAAATACTTCTATCACTCATTTACAAAATGAAATGCACAAGGCATTTCAAAAAATAAAGCTCAATTTTTATATGCCCTCACCATTTAATAGGAGTTTTGTTTTTATTTTGTAGTATTGGGGATTGAATCCAAGGCTTTCATACTGAGCTACTTCCCCAGAACTTTTTTAAAATTTTTTATTTTTGAGACAGGGTCTCGCAAAGTCACTAACTTGCCCAGGCTAGACCTGAACTTGTGATCCTCCTGCCTCAGCCTCCCAGGGTACTGGGATTATAAGTATGTGCCACCATGCCCAGGTAAGAATTAGCTTATTTATTCCCATATTTTGTGCAGTGCTTTTTGATGGGGTCTATTGGTAAAGATATACAGACTCTCCCCCACATTTACACACTTGTCATTACATATGCATATATCTTCTCTAGCTGGATTTATTAATCCAGTGTTGAATAGGTCTATATGCCAAGTTTGGGGAGTAGGGGTGGTGTACATACATGCAGAGATAACATGAGCACAATCCCTGCTTTCAAGGTGTGCGGTAAGAACATACCTATGTAACTATAATCCAAGGTCAAGTGTAGGTGTCATAGAAGACATGTAAACCAATAACTATGCCAGCCCAAAAATGAGAAGGAAGACTTCCTACTGAGGGAATTAGACAAGACTTCAGAATAGGTCATCTTTCAGCCAGGCTTTGAAAGATGAGGAGAATTTTGACAGAGATTGGAAGGAAGGCCTTTCCTGGCAGAGGAATGTGCTATGAGCAGCAGCTCAAAGGCAGGAAAATATATTCATTGCTTTATGCAGCTAGAGGACCGAGGCCACCGACCAGAGTAGAGGAGGACATGGGGCGTGGAAGATGAGGCTGGGAGAGGTGGTACAGACTTTCAGACAATAAGAAATCTGAGCTTTATTCTAACGGCAGTGGAGAGCCCAGGAAGGGATTAGAGCATGGGAATGATACGGTCAGAGCAGTGTTTTATGATGATAACTGCCAGCAGCGTGAAGGGTGTTTTAGAGACCAGAAATTGGAGGCAAGGAGTCCAGCTAAGCCTGACAGGGTTTACAAGGCAAGGAAATGAAGCCTGTTATTAAAATTCATTAACCTTCCTTTCCACCAACTAATGAAATAGTTTAGCAAATGAGAATTGCTTTGTCTCTAAAGTTGGGCCAATCATCTTTTGGCCGTTAGCCAGGACAGAGGAGGGACTCATAGCAGGCAGTAGTTTGGGCCTCAAGAGAAGATAGTCCGACGTGACCCTCTCAAAGCAAACCAGTAGCTTCTCCAGGTCCCACAGTAGAAAATGAAAAGAAAATTCTAGTACCTGCAGAGATTTGTCCCTCATTGAACCTGAAGCAGAAGTTCTCACAATGAGGTATTTAGATTCCCTGATGAATGTGTTAACTATTACTCTTTAATCAATTTGTTACACACTTTTTTTTAGCCAGGATTCCAATTAAAAGTGGCTCCTTGGCTGTTGAATGCTGAGTGCCATCCATTCACTGAAGTCTCAAAAATTACTGAAACTGTGAGAAAGATCGAGAGAGATTATAGTGTTTTTCTTCAGCTGCCACCGTGGGTGCTTAGATGTGTTGGAGAGACTACTGTGTTTCGTGACAGCCTCACAAAGAGGAGTGGGGGAACCAGAGGGAAGTAGTGACTGTTCGCCATCTCCATACCTTCTTAGAACACATTTCCCTATTTGTTATTAACGCCTGTGTTTTTCTCATTGTGGCAGCTACTTTTGGTTGTGTTATTTTCCTGCAGCAGACTCTAGGAACTTTATGCACTTTATAGATAGGACCCCATTTGTTCAGTTCTATCCAAGCACATGACAATGAACTGACTTGATCTTGCACCACGATGCCCTGGCTAACGCTGGCCACTGCTTCTCCTCTCCTTCGTTGCACCCCTGTGCCCCTCTAGCTGGTCAGAGAATGTGCTAGGAAGGCCAGCAAAGTATTTCAGTTAGGCAGCATAGGAGCTAATTTACAGCCTATGCCTTCTGCTGTTAGAATAGTGGCTGGCACATAGGGGGTAACCAGTTTTATTCACTGCATGATCGAATGAAAGATTGTGTTTTGATTTTCCCCCTTTTCAGGACAGAATATCTATAGCTATTGTTCGATACCTGCTCCATCATATTTGAAAAGTGGATAGCTGGTTTTCTGCTTTTGTAAATACACAAATGGAGAGGAATTATTCCCCAGGATGGCCATGTACATAATCTTATCCACACTTCATTTAGAATAATGCAGTTTGAGATTTTTGAGTTAATGATAATTAGATGGTATTTTGGATTTAGAGTTGACATTGTCATGGGTTGAGTCTTTTAGGGCTATTGAGATGGGATGAAAGTATTTTGCACATGGGACAGATATAAACATGGAGGCAAAAATGTATGTGTATATCCAGAGGGAAAGCAAAAACTACGGGGATCCTGTGAACCATTAAAAAATTATAAAATAGCTGGGTGTAGTGGCATTCTGGGAAGCTGAGGCAAGTGGATCATAAGTTTGAACTCACCTTAGGCAACTTAGCTGTTTAGCAGACCTTATGCAAAATAAAAAATACAAAAAAGGCCTGGAGATGTGTGTAGCTCAGTGGGAAGGCCCTGAGTTCAATACTCAATGCTGCAAAATAAACAAATGGAACAATTATAAAATACTCCATTAGTGTTTGCCCTTTTAAAACATGTACAGAATACTCTTGAGTCTTCCAAAACCAGTCATCTTGAATAGCCTCTGCTCACTTACTTGAGAAATGCAGTAGAACAGATCATGTCTTATACATGATTCCTCATTCCACTAATTTAGACGCTCTACAAGTTGATAGAAGCTCGTGAAGTCTCTTCCTAGTCTGTCTCCCATTTGTGACCTTTACTCCATGGCTACGTTGTCACTCTTATCCATTGTAATTCTTTTTTATAGAGACCCAGACTATGGCTTACTTCCCTCTGTTCTGCCTATTTTAGTGCTTTAAAATATGGTATTGAGCAAAGATGGAAAACCTACTTTATCTGTCAAAGCCTCAGTAATAAGAACTTTCATTTTCCTGGCTACCTCCTTCCAACACCAAGCTCAGCTCATTGGGACTTGAACAGCTGAGATGAAACAGTAATTCAAATACCTTTTTTTTTCTAGACTCCAGTCTTCCTGGGTCTTAGAGTCCTGTGGCGATTCATGCTTCAGGTGTAGGTAACTGGGTATTAGAAAACTTTCTTATTTGTGGGTTGTGAAAGTGATCAAAATCTTTTGTGCATCTGTTCTTACTGCACAGGCTTCTCATGCTTGCCCCTGGGAGGAAGGACAGATTAGTTTATGGTTTTCTTTATTTTCACACATTCCTTGGACCTACTATGTCCCACTCATTCTAAGTTATCACTTCCCTGAAGATGCCACTGTTCCTGAACTCTCTTCTCTGTAGCCAATCACCAAGTGCTTTCTGCTCATTCCCTATAACATTTCCCACCTGTGACCCTTTTCTGTCCTCCTGCCATTGCCTTAGCCCAGGCCTGCTTATTTCACCATCAGTCCTGTGTTGGATACAGGGACTGGAAAAATCAATAAGATAATCACTGCCCTTGGTTTCTAGGGACCTATAATCATTGTTTTTAAAATATTTGTTTTCTTATAGCACTAGTCTCTACCATGATTTCTGTTTATATTTTACTTTATATAGTTTCTTCAGTCGATTCCAAAACAACTTTTTTTAATGCAGCTTTGTTCTTTTCTGGCACAGAAAGAAGAGTTGCCTTCCTTTTACAAGTCCCATCTTTGACTTCCGCTTACTCCATGCCACCTTCTGGGGCAGGGATGCTGCTTTCGCCACAGCTTCTCACTCCTTTCCTTCCTGGCCATTCACCCTCATCTTCCACAGAATTGAAGAATTTCTATAATAAGTTGATCTTTTTCCTCTCTGTCCCCTTAGTGACTCTCTCTTTAATGGACAATAGTTAAAAAAAAAAATGACCTGGAGAAAGACGGTGATCAACACTAAGTAGCATTTATCAAACACTTGTGAATTCCAGTACTTTGCTGAATATCTCACAACCAGAAAGAGCACCATGTTTGGTATGTGCTCCCTTGTAGGTTAAAAAAAACATAATCTATAAATGTCTTTGGTTGCCAATGATGGATAGCAGCAGTTTTTCTCCCCGCAAAGCGAAAGCACCCAAAGTTTGAAAAAGAATTGCAAGTTGTGTTGTAATGTGACTGATCTCTCTCTTCCTGAGAAAGTTGGTTTCTTGCCAGAGTGTTCAGTGCAGTCCCACGCCATTTGGGTGTATTTATAGAGGGCCCACCAAGGAAGAGAACACGATCAACTCTCCTCCCCAGCACAGCAGACAATAGCAGACAATCACCAGGTCAGTGCAAGGCAGCACGGAACCTTTGGGGAGGCAAATGGCACTACATAATATGATCCTTGTATGTCTACTAGCTTGAAAGACCCTCTTGCGCCTAGAGACAGCTGGATCAGGACTGGGGATTCAGGAGCAGTTTTCTGGATGATGGCATGCCCTCAGAGACTTGGGGGTCCCACTCTGTGTGTGGAGCATCTAGCAGATTGGACCTACTCCAAAGGTGCCTCTATGTTCTTAACAACACAGAAATGTTAATAAGAAAATAAGAATCTCTGCACTTAAGCATTTTAAAATTTTCAAGACCCATCAATGTAAATATTTTATTTATATTACCATATTTATTTTCCATCACTATCCTATGGGGTAGTTATCATTAATATTCTTTTTTACAGATGAGAAAGCTGACACTCAGATGATATGTGACTAAAAGATTAGACTTGGACCTGAAACCACATCTTTTGATTTAAAATTCCATGATCTTTTCTTTTATTCTGCTGAGGGAATAAGAACCATTGTGACAGTGCCACTGTCCAGGTCACTTGAAGTACCCTGGAACTAGCAGCTCCAGCTCTAGCAGTTTCTCCCAGGGAAAGAGCGTGATAATCCACAAAGATGTCTGTCTAAGGATATTTTAGTGGCATTGTTTGTGAATAGCAAAAAATTAAAAGCAGCTCAAATACCTATCAATTGGAGATTTGTTATGTGAACTATGCTGCTTCCATACAGTGGAGGATTCTGCAGAAATCAAAAATTATTTTAGAAAACACTGTTGCATATTGAAAGATATCCAGTCTCTGTTGCTAAGTATAAAAGCAGACTATGAGACAATATTAAAGTTCGATCCAAAAAATAAACGTGTGTATCTGTGTGTATGAAAAAAGAAGTGTAAGAATGTGTGTCAGAATGTTAGCAGTATTACAGTGATTTTCATTTTCTTTTTCTACCTCTCTGTATTCTGCCAAAATGCTTTTTAAACATTTTCAATTCATAAAAAGCAGTAAATGTATTTGCATTTAAAACAAACACAAATTTTAAAGTAGGTGAGGACAGATACAGAATTGATAGTACCCAGGTGCCAATCAAAGTTTCTCCCAGAACACAGCTGAGTTGTCTCCTGCTCTATTGGCTGTCTCAAAAATAACTAACCCCTGAGAGGAGGTGGCAGGAATATCATCTGTCCTGGTCACATAGCCCAGGCATCATCACCTTATTAATTCTGAAGGCAACACCAACAACCTTTTAGAGAAATGGTCCCAGGCAGAGCCCCATGACCCACACTACCTAGGACTACTTGCTTACAGGCAAATGGAGAGACGTGTGTAGAGGTAGAGGTGGCCCCCAAGCATCTGAGCTTCCCAGAATGACTCAGTATGAATCCGTCATTCACACACTGACCCACATATTTTGGAATTTATTTCTCTATTTTGCCTGCCCCACCCTTTAAGGAAATGAGTTCCTTAAATTTAGTATTTGATAGGCAAAGTAAGACCTCCCTTGTTCCAATTTAAGATCATCTCTTTCAGGTTCAAGGAGCTAACCCCTGACTTTAGTGTCCTAGGATCTATAGTAACTGGACCCAATACAGGTGTATGCATTTCTCCTGTGTTTCCCTCCAGTCTTCATCTTATCAGACCCAAGAGGCCAATGATTTTGCCTTCCTGATTTTCTAACCTTCATTATTTTGTTTTCCTTTCTCCACACATTTTTCCTATTCCGTTTTGTTTCCTTTCATGTGCCATCAGCAGAATGTAACCCCCAAATACTCTGGGAACAAGGTACAGCAACACATTTACATGGCTCTAAAATCAGTCCCGCAGCTTGAAACTAATTTCTCTGTTAGTTGCAAGGCAGACATTCAGAAGTTCAGCTTTCAACGGAAAAAGAAAGGTCATCAAAGAGCTGTGAGTGCTGGTGTGTTTTCTCTTAACTTAGAGATGCACACGTGATCTCCACTCTGTATTGTCTACTATACTAGGATTCAGCTGAACCCCAAACTGAGTTTGATTTGAGAGGAAGAAAACCCAAGTCAGTGAAATAAATGCTGATTCCAAATGTGACATGCAGGCTCTAAGGAATAAGACAGCCCTAATCTCTCGAAGGCCAAAGGTAAGGCCATCTGACAGATTTGCAGCGTCAGAGACTTTCAGTCATTCCTTTATACATGTGTGAACTCTTCAGACGTTCTTGAGAAAATAACCTTTATTTCAAAAAATAGCTTTGAAGTTTGAAAATCAAAGCAGACCAGCTGTTTCTCAGCACAGAAAGAACTTTTCCTAAACTGTTAGAAAGCTAATAAGGATTTCAAAGGGCAGTGATAACTTACTCTAATGCTCACAATACAGAGAGGGCCAAGGTTGGAACAAGCTGTTTACCGCAACTTACACATGAACTAGGAAGCTTGCCAAGGCCTTCTCAGTATTTGCCTCTTTTTCTTTCTCTTGGTGTTCAGTTTTCACCTTGTCACCTTTATCCGCTGTCCTTTTTGTTTCTGTTATTTATATTTTGTAGCTTCTACTTCTTTTTCTAATACCTCTCTCCCCTTCCCCTCCCCCTCCCCTTTCCCTCTCCATTTCCCTCTCTCCTTCTTTTTGTTTTTTGGTACCGGGGATTGAACTCATGCTTTATTTCCTTTTAACTACCACCTTATTCTCCAGATCTGGCACAGCGTAGACCTAAAAGTATTTCATTTTTATTATTTATTATGTCTTGTGAATGGAGTTTTCTATTTGTATTTTTTTATGAGATGATTTCTTTCATCCACAAAAACAAACAAATAAACAAAAACTAAACTAAATCTAGAAGTTCCTTACTTGTGTGTGGCCCCCAATTGATTTTTTCCCCCTGTGGGTCAGTGGCCCCAGATAGAAAAAAGGTCCCCACCCTTGCACTAAGGGGTCTTGCCAATTTAATTCTTCTTCAGAATAGGAGATGAATAACAGTATGAACAATTAGTTACTGTGAGTGGGAGAAGGAATTTGGCTGGAGGCAATTTTCTTTGGAAAGAGATAGGACACAGCACAAGAGGTTGAAATAGTTCTACTTGTGAAAAATAGAGGGTATGAAATAACTTGGTGGAAAGTTCAGCTGAGAACGGGAACATCTGGGGTTTATTCATGGTTTTTCAGAAGTTTTTGAAGCTTTTTTATTAGCTGGGTTGACCTCAGATTGAGGAGGAGATTTTTCAAATGTTAAACAGTTTTTTCTTTTGCATTCCTAAAGTCATATTGTGTTCAGCTTGTTAATATCTGCACAGGGGGCCTTCAGTTGAGGCTGCCAGAGCTGCATGCTTTGGGGACATAGTTCCCGATAGCTGGTATTTCCCTTTCTTGTTGAGGATTTGCATGTGTCCCTTTCATCCATGCATACAGCAGATTCCTCCACAAATAATTGCATTTGACATCACAGTTGTTAGAGAAAATGCAGGGGAGGGGAGGAAAATCCCCATTTCTCCCACACTGAGACAGCTGGAGGGAGGAAGCAGGTTAGACAGGGAAATACGTAAACATACCTGGAATGTAATAACAGGTAATCGTGTCTGTGTTAGTCATGTTAATAAACTTGCCGGCTGGAATATCAATGGCATAGATTCCAGGCTATCTAAGATTCAGAAAAAAAAAACAAAACACCACACATACACCACAAATTGACACCTAGTGTACCACTGATTTATTGTTTCTGACGTGGGAAACATTGGGAAACATTTTCAAATGTGTTTATGTGGTATCAGAGGAGTATGTTCTGAAGTGCTTTCCCCTAATTTTTTTTCTAGAGAAAGATTTAAGGTAATTTATTTGGTGCTTTTAGCTCTTGCAGAGGCAAGAGCATTCTGCAGGGAAACCCTGAATCTGGCTTGTGATTGACTGGCTGGAGCGGTGGTAGGGTTGTCAGATTTCACTGGGGCAGAAATTCTTATGTCTGAGCCCCTCAGAAAGGCAGATTCTCTGAAAGAAGTGTTTGTCCAAGGCATGACGCCATTGAGAAAGGCAAAAAATAATCTACCCACTAACACTGTGGCCAGAAATAACTTTCTGTGTTAGAAATTAACCAGTACTGCCTAAACAGAAGCCCTCATTCTTAATGGTCTGCAAAAGGTTCTGTGGCTAAAACTCTTGGAGATAAGTCAGTGATGTAGATTTTCTTCCCCCTTAACTCTTAGGCCTACAAAGATTTCGTGCAAGCAAAAGAATTTCAACCAATTTCCAAAAATTTGACATTTAAAAATTTTGGAGTTACTCCTACACAGATGTTCTGTGTTCTGTATTAAATTTGTGGTCTGTGCCAAGCTGGTTGATTAACAGCTATAGAAGACATACAGACAGTTCAATAAATCAACACAGTGCTTGAGCTCTGACTCCAAATGTTTATTGTTTATTTGGCCACTGAGTACTAGGCACTCGGCTAGGCCCTGGGAATCTGGAGAGGCACGAAAATGGATCAGACACTGTCCCACCATCAAAAAGCCTTTGACCTCATAGAGGAGACAGGCATAGACACAAATAATTATAATACAAGGCAGAATGTGATTGAGATTTAAGACAGATCCAAAGTGTGGGAGCGCAGATGAAATGATTAGATTCAGCTGCAGAAATTGGGGAGGAATTTATGGAGAAATGATATATGAGATGGTTCCTGGAGGGTATGTAGAATGTCAGCAGGACAGATCACTCGAGGCTAAAAGGACACTATGGGTAAAAGCACAGAGGTGAGAAACTGCATGTAATATCTGCACGTGTAATTCATTGGAGAATGTTGATTAGCGAAGGTGTGCGGACAGAATTGTGAGAGCTGAAATTGGGAAAGTCAAGCGGAAGTACACTGGGCAGTTAGTCATTTGTATCAGAAGCTAGAGGGAAAGTCTGGAAAACAAAACTTTTTTAAAAGTCTAAAGAAGGGCTGGGGCTGTGTCACAGTGTTACAACACTTGCCTGGCATGAACAAGGTCCTGAGTTAATCATGAGCACTGAAAAAAAAAAAGTCTGAGGAGTATCATATCATTCCCTTCAAGCTAGGTCCATTGGAGAACAGTATTAGAACCCATCATCTGCTTTCCAGGGATCCACAACTAAATTAGAAGCAAGGCATTCATATACTTTGGAAAAGAGAAATTAAAGAAGTAATGTAATATACATGGGCACAGCCAAGGGGTGGAAGCAGGAAAGTATAAGACACATGATTGGTGGTTTATCATCTTTGAAGCCAACTTGAAGCCTTGGCACTCCCCCTCCCCCGCCAAAATGTTACACCCTTCCTAGACAAATACTGCCACAAACCACGAGCAAATTTCATTTACCAACATTAGTGATTGGGAAGGACAGGGACAGAGGACAAAAGGTTGGCAGACAAGCAACTCATTTTTAGTCTGGAAAATAAGAAAATTAACTGATAATAAATCCCAAGTAAACAGTTTTTCTCCTGTTTTATCACGAATAAAAGACCTGTGCACATCTCGTTAAGTGACACCTCATAGGACAAAATGTAATAAGTAAGTGGGCCAGATTTTCTTTGCTTTTCCAAAGTGTGAGAAAGGGGTGTTTCTCTGACCCCCATATAGACTCCCTAGGGGACAAAAACCCTGCTCATAGCGTATGAGCACATAAATACTTGACACTTCCCGCAGCATCACAGTTTTTCAATTAAAACATTTAGTAATGACTCATTTTGAGTGTGAAGTGTTTACACATACTTACTATTTTGCCTTTAAGAATTTCATGGGTGTAAAAGATAGTGATTGGGTGAATCAGTGTAGCCTCCAATGGAGTTTCCTTCTGGAGAGTATCATACAACTCCCCATGTATGGCATCAGAGGGGCAGTCAAGGGAGTATGTAGTTTACTCCAAGTGAACTGCGCATTTCTTCCTTTGAATCTGGCTGATGAAGATATCGACTGCCTTTTAAAAGTCATTTTCCCAGTTCATTTCCATCACTCTATACTACAAGGACTACGGCACCTGTCCTGTATTGAAAAGGAAGTAAGCGTCAAAGTGAGAACAAAACAAGGACAACTGGCTTGTTCCAAGTCTGTGTGGGCCTGGAGAACAATTGCTCTTCCCACTCTATCAAGGAGGGGAAAGGGCAGCCTCATGGGGAAGGAGTGTTAAATTGCAGCTTGTGTCCATATCCACTCCAGCTATCATCTGGTTAAATCACTGCCAGATAATGCCAAGTCCTTATTTTAAAAGTTTTCCAGAGAACCTGTCTTCTGCATAATGAGGGGAGATCTACTAGTGAAACCATGTGAGACACGTTCGTTCGCCTCAAAGCTAGATCAATAGCAACCAACAGCCAAGGGTCAGGGCTCCAAGTGATTCCATTTTGAGTAAGATGTGATGCCAAGACTGCAGTGACTTTGGGGCATTAAAGATCTTGTGGCACTTCTTAAAAGAGTATTTGCCTTGACCTCCTTGGCCAAAGTTCACATCTGGTAACTGCATCTGTTGACATTGGCTTCCCTTGTCCTTTCAGCTGCCTACAATATTTGCCTGTCTTGCATCCTGTCTTCAGCTGTTGCATAGTATTGCAATGTGCTATTAAACAGCAATTGCATTTCACCCAGCAGGCGATGCATGAGGAAACCCTTTGAGAGAAGTATGGTATAGAAATGTTGGATCAACAGCAATTTTTTCTTTCATGAGCCAGGAAGTGTAAGTGTAGGAAACAGATCCAAGCACTGTTCAGAATAATCGTTAATGTGTACAGCAGAGTAAGCAATGGCCTTATGTAGAGCCGGGTATGCTAAGGGTCAACAAGGCCAGTTAGAAATAGGGAAATGAAAACAATGTTTTTTAAAAGTAATATTGGAGGGTGGCCTAACGTTCAGAATAACATAAGGAATTTGGGGGTTTGCTAGAAGGTAGATAGCCTCTTTGCTGCTTACAGTGTTTTTTTTTATACAAGAATGCACTTAATTCCTACAACCCTGTGAGGTAGCTATAGCTATTATCCTTATTTTATGGTGCAGAAAACTAAGAGTCAGTGAAGTTCGGGTTTCTGCCTAAAATCTCACTTATACAAAATGCAGGATACAAAGAGAGATACGAACCCAAGTCATCTTCACTCTTCACGGCACACACTTAACTAGATGAGTATGTTGATTGTGCATTGATCAATGGTCTGGCATATGCTCTTAAATATATTTTAAACATTAGCTAAAGTTCTTGGAGAATTGTTTTTGTCTTTGACACCTGAAGCTTAGGACCAAATTTTCAAAATGTGAACTGTGTCTTAAAAAATAAAATCCTTTCTAAAACAGACTTCTCTGACTTGTCATCTGGTTGCATTGTATTGTAGATGCCAAACTTTTCACTATTTTAGCTGCTTCTGCCTTTGGCTGTATCCCAGAGACCTCCAGGCCTTACAGTACAACTAAAAAGAACTGCTCTAACTAGTCCATTTTCACTGTCTTGTCACTTCTGTGTTGTTGGATAAGTAATAGCATTTTGCCTCCAGTAAAAAAAAGTGAGTATACATTGGAAATGTTGGAAATGACTAATTTCTCAAAGGGAGTCATTTACTCATCTGAGGGGTTGGTCTATAGCACTATAGAGGCACAGTTATTAAGTTTTGGGTGTAGGAGTCCTGAGTGTGAAATTGGGTGAAAGACAGAGAAAATAATTCAAGTGTAGTATAGAAAAAAAGTTGAAATACATTTCCTGGAGAACACAAGAAAATAATATAAATATCAAGAAATGAGTCATGTGGAAATAAAAAAAGAGATTTCAGGAGAGTAGTAATTGAATTTTTAAAAATGTCAGCTTAACTTCACATAGTTAATGTGTTTCCAGGCTAATGGCATGGTTACAGATGTTTGAATACTAGGGTAAGGAAGGAGTGTGGTAAGACATTGATGGCTAGCTAGCTTCTTCCTGGATTTTGACTTGAAGGACAGATATTTTAATACAAGCTTGAGATCTTCACTTGGCATATTGACTAGTATAATCTCTCCTTTTGGCAAAGATGTTTTAAATTACTGGGTTGTTTGTTTGTTTCTTGTCTTTTTGATACTGGGTTTCACTATGCAGTTCAGGCTGACCTTGAACTCACTTTGTAGCCCAGGTTGGGGCCTCAAACTCACAGTGATCCTCCTGCCTCAGCCTCCCAAGTGCTGGGATTACAGGTGCGAGCCACCATGCCTGGCCTTTAAATTACTGTATTGAGGTATAATTTATATTTTATGAAATTCACTCATTATAAATGTACAGCACAAAGAGTTTTACTGAATTTATAAAGGTGTGCAACTATTTCCCCAACCCAATTTGCAACATTTCTACCACCCCAAAAAGTTTACTCATGCCTCTTTTCAATCACTCTCCAGTCCTACCCTAGCCCCAGACAACCACTAATCTACTTTTGTCCCTATAAATTTTCCTTTTCCAAATAGTTCACATGTTATGGCTTGTGTCTAGGTGGCCCCCCAAGCCTCATGCAGTCATGGAAGTGACTGAATGTAGCATTTGTGATTGGTTTGTTGTTTAGTACTGGGATTGATGGTGTGAGTGCTGCACCTTTCCCCAGGGTGGGTAGCTGGCATACAATATAAGAGAGGGAAGGAGGCATGCTTTTCCCCTTTCTACCCTGTTTGCTCTTTTCGCTTGTGGCCACCATGAATGGTGCCCCTCAGCCATACCATCCTGACTTGGAGCCAGCTGAGTATGGACTAAAACATCCCAAAACTGTAAGCTAAATAAAACTTCCTTTCCCTAACTTTGGGCATCAGGTGTTTTGTCTCAATAACGAGAGAAAAGTAACCAAGACAGCATATAAATGGAATTACACATGATATGGTTTTTTATGTCTGGCTCTTTTCACTTAGCATACTGATTTGGGGGTTGATTATATTATATCTGTACCTTGTTCTTTTTATTGCTAAACAGTATTTCATTATATAGATATACCACATTTTATTCATCCATCCATTCACCAATTGATGGACATTTAGATTATTTCCTAATTTGGACTAGTGTGAATATTGGTAATAAAAACATTCATATGTAAGTCTTTATGTAGACATGTTTTTGGTTCTTTGGGGGTAGATTCCTAGGAGTGTAATGACTAAATTTTATGATAAATATGCATTTAATTTGTTGAGAAACTGAATATCATCTTATTTTCCCACCAACAATAGATAAGATTCTTTTTTTATATTATCCTGTTTTACACTTGGTGTTATTTGTTGGTTGCATAGAGAGTCTAGTGGATGTGTATTGGTATCTTGCTGGGCGTTTAATTCACATGTCCCTAGTGAGTGATAATATTAAGTCTGTCTTCATGTGCTATTGACCATTTATATATATACTTCAATGAAATGGCTATTAAAATATTTCTTATGGATTTGTATAATTAGGGGGATAAATGTGGAAAGAATGTGACTATGCCAGAAAGTTTGTTGTAATCCCTTATAATAAGTATTAATTGGCTTTTGCTTATTTTTTAATTATTTTGGAGAGTTTTAGTTGTGATTTGAACAAGTAAAGGATTGAAATGGTTCCCAGTAATTCACTGAGCTAGATAGTCTCTCCTAGGACACTGCTAGTCTTCTAATTGGAGTGGGACTAGAGTTTCTCTGCTCAAAAGCAGAGGTAAAGTTACCTTCAGCTGCTTTTGGTGAAATGTTATAAAGTGATTTCCTATGCATTATCTCACTGACTCTTCACAGTTGCTCTATGAGGTGAGGTACATTACTTTTATTACCTACTTTTTACACATGAGACTCTTAATTGGTTAAGTAAATTGCACAAAGATGATTGGTTGATAAATTAATAGAGCTGAGTCTTGAGCCCAGTCTCCAAATCTGCTATATTGAAAGTCACACTTTAGGATTCACTTTTTCAGTATCACGGGTTAGAACTCCAGAAAAGCCCAAACCAGCACCTTCAGGATATCACATGTGAGAATGGCTGCAGGGCAAGCTTTCAGGAAGTATTTCCTCCCTCACCTGAGTGAAATGGCTTTCCCCATTTTCCCTTGGCCCAGATTTCTGGCTCTCTGTGTTTTGGACAACCTGATTGTAATCTGGAAACAATGAGGACTCAGAACATCTGTTGAGCGAAGGAAATCTAATAGATGAGATGGCATATTCTGATTGGAGATTATTTTAGGAGCAAAGAAGTTTACATAAAAACAGCCAAACAATGTTCAATTGACAAAATGTTGAATTGTAGGTAAAACTATTGTGAAAAAATTAAATAGGGAAGTTAGAATTCTGATGTATTTACCACTGGAGAAGTGATTTTTGTTGTATTTTTTTTTACCCATATGGGTTTTTTTTGTTTTGTTTTGTTTTGTTTATGAGACAGGGTCTCATTATGTAGTCCAGGCTGGCCTTGAACTCACTATGTAGCCCAGGCTGGCCTCAAACTTGGAGTGATCCTCCTACCTCAGCCTCCTGAGTGCTGCGATTATAGGCATGCACCACCACACTTGGCCCTACCCCTAAGGTTTTAAGAAAGTTTTATTAGACAAGGTAGGTGCCTAACAGTTTGGGGTCATTCAGGCACATTATTTTTTTTCTTTATTTTTTGGTATGTTTTTTGGTTGTTTTTGTTTTCTTGCAAAAGTAGGGATTGAACCATGGGCCTTCATAGTGAGTTACATTTCCAACTCCTTTCATATTTTGTTTTATTTTGAAACAGGGTCTCGCTAAATCACTAAGTTTCCCAGACTAGCCTTCAGCTTTGTGCCTCAGCCTCTCAGAGTGCTGGAATTACAGGCCTGTACCCCCACACCTGGCTCAGGGGAACAGTTTTAAATATTTTGTCTGTTTATCTTCATAAATGATTGGAAACGTAAGAGGATTTCCATATTTAATATTCATATGAAAACTTCAGATTGCCCATACACACTGAGTACAGCATGTGCACGCACACACATGCACCCTTTCTTAGCTGATACACTGTAGTTGGGGTTGGAAAATATTATTATTATTACTGGAGCACACAAGAGAAATATAGAACACAGTACCTTGTAAGTTATGGGGCAGTAGAGATTCATACAGAAAGAACAATTACAAATTAATGTAAGGCAGAACCTGTGCAACTACTAAACTGAGTACAAAACAGTAAGAAATGTGAGGGAAGAATTGTTGCAAACTGAGTGCTGTGATCAAAGCCACTAGAAAGTGTTGAGCTATGTGTCTATTCATAAATCAGTGGGCACATTGATCCATCCCTCCATCCATCCATCTGTCCATCCGTCCATCCATCCATACATCATTTGTCTTAAACTTCTGAAATTACATAATTTATATTTATTACAGAAATCTAGAATTGTAGATAAGCAAAAATAAATCAATCTACCCCTCATCCTACTACCGAGAGATAAGCACATACTTAACTATGAATGTATCATGTTTCTTTTACAGTAGTAAATGTTGATTATTCATAAAATAAACAAAAACTGCTCTATCCTTCAAAGCCATTATCATGCATTTGCCCTGGCAGTATGTTCTAAAGCATGCACCACCACTTTTTATTGGTAGAATTGCTCCTCCAACAAGTATATGAAAAAATACTCAATATCATTAATCATTAGGGAAATGCAAATTAAAACCACTATAATCACACCTATTAGGATGGCTACTGTTATAAAAAACAAAGTGGGAAGTGTTTGGTGAAGACATGGAGAGGTTAGAACTCTTGTATACCATTAGTGTGAATGTAACATGCTATATCCTTTGTGGAAGATACTCAGGCATTTCCTCAAAAAACTTAAAAATAGGGCTGGGAAGCCAGGTGCTGTGGTGCATGTCTATAATCCCAGAACCCTGGGAGATGGAGGCAGGAGGATCACAAGTTTGAGTCCAGCCTGAGGAACTTAATGAGCTCCTATCTCAAAATTTTAAAAATAAATAAATAAAACATTTTTAAAGGGCTAGGGATATACTGTGGTACCCCGGTTCACAAAATTGATTCTTTCCACAATTCTGGTTGCAAACCAAGTTGGACGAGAACTAAATCAAATGGTTAGATTCAATGTTAAGCTTATGGGAAAATTCGATTAGGTTCTCAGTTCGGTTTGCAACCAGAATCATGGAGAGACTTGAGTTTGTGAACCAAGGGTACCACGGTAGCTCAGTGTGAAGGCCCTGAGTTTGATCCCCATTACCACAAAAATAAAAAGGCTGGGGGAGTAGTTCATTGGTAGAGCACATACCTAACATGTGAGACCCTGGATTTAATCCCCGATACTGAAAAAAAAACTAAATAATCATATGACATAAGAATCCTACTTGTGGTTTTGTATCCAAATGAATTGAAAGCAAGGACATCAAGAGACATTTGCATGCCCATATTCATGGGAGCATTATTCATTCAACCAAAAAATAGAAACAACTCAGTGTCCATCAGCAGATGAATAGATAAACAAGATGTGCTATATTCATTCAACTGGAATATTATTCAACTTTTAAAATTCTGTCACATCCTACAAAATGGGTGAACTTTAAAGAGAGTATACCACTTAAAATAAGTCTGTCACATAAGAAAAAAATAATGTATGAGATATCTAAGAGAGTTAAGCTCACAGACATAGAAAGTAGAATGGTGATTGCTGGGGACTCTGGGGAGGAAATGGAGAGTTGTTGTTTAATGGGTATATGGTTTTAGTTTTGCAAGATGAAAAAAAGTTTCAGAGATCAGTTGCACAACAATGTGAATATATTTAATACCACTGAACTCTGCTTAAAATTAAGGTGGTAAATTTTATGTTACATATATTTTTACATAATTAATTTTTAAATTATGTTATTTATATTGAAATAAGGAAACACTGAACAAAATTAGTTTATAGCAAGACTTCTCAGAACCTTAATATGCTAATTGCATTGTGACTCTCAGTGAAGAGACAAGCATGTAAACTATTTTCCCAGTGTTTCATGGGATTGGCAGAATGTGTTAAGGAATGCATTTTAGGAAATATTGCTATAAACTATTGGTGATTTAAGCTTTTGGGGGGATGATTTAAGCTTTTATCTCTCTAGTAGACATTTGATTTCAAGGAGACACCTGCAGTGATCAATGTTTATCCCAAAGGAATGTGTCTCTAAAGATAGAATGTCAAACTTGCAAGGGCTTAAGAAGGACAAGGTTTGGGGCACAGGGCCACCCAGCACCTCTCAGATCTCTGCTTGTCAACAGCCAATTTTTATGCCTGTTTGCAAAGTCAGCCCAGCATTTTGGCAACTGACAGATGAGGGCATCAAATTTAGAAGTTACTCTTAGAAGGAACGATCTTCACACTCTGATTATAGATTGTCATGATTCATGAAGTCAGTCATTCAGGTACAGATAGCAGGTATTTCCAATAAGAACTTTAATACTGTCCTGGAAAATCTGGATGGACAAAATTCAGATCAAAGGAAAGATAATTCTCTGGGTTGAATGTCTTCATGTGTAATTCAAAACGAGACGTTGCTAGTAGGTTCAAATGTGCTATAGTTGAAATTAAAGGAGGATGTCATGGTTAAACGCCAAGAATTTCCTGTAGGAGCAAGTGAAAAAACAGCTGACACTCCCAATTGTTTTTCTAAGTGTTTAAAATGACTTTTCCAGACTTGAAGACTGTAAGCACTTTATTAACATTTGATTAGCAAGTATTCCTTACTGTGTTGAACCTGAAATTCTGATCAGATTTCCTTATATCTCCCCCCACCACAGAAACCTCCAAATAACTCTTTTTCACACTCAAAAAATCATTCCAAAATAATTTCCCTTCTCCTCTCCTCAGTAATTTCAAAAAATTCATAGACTGTCAGAGCCAGGGAAGACTTACAGTTCATGTAGTCCAACTCCCTTCTTATAAGTAAGAGGAAGCCAGGGCCCAGAGAGGCAAACAAATATTCCCCGAGACTCAAAAAGTGAAATGGTTGAGAAGAACTGACTGCTTGTCTCGTGCTCTTTCTAACCCACTGCACTACCTCATGAGAAAATGATCTGTGGAGGCCCAGTGTATCTATTACTCCAGGTCAAATTTGTTTACAATTTATTGGACAAGCAAATAACAGGGGTTTTATTTGAATGTGAGAATGTGATTTCTCATAGGTAATACAATTTGTAGGCTGGGCCTGAGATTTAAAACCTGAAATAAATCAGCATTCATAGCATGTAAGACTGTAGAGTCAACTGTAATGTAACATTTTGTTTTATATGCAAGCGTGTAGCAATTAGGTCAGATATATCCACTGGAATTACTTAGTGGCTTTGATTTGTTTGGATGCCTGTAGCAGATTCTGAAGGGAATTTTTATTGTGAATTATCTGGCTTTATAGGTACACTGTATGATATGCCTCATATATAAATGATACATGGACTATGGAACTAAATTGAAACCAGGAAATATGACTTGATAAGAAAGGTCGACCAGAGTATAATGGAAACAAAGTGTATGTTGTCTAAGAAAAAGAAGAGTCTTTGGTAATATTCATATCCAATTAACATATTGGTATCTGTGTATTTAAGACTGTATGCCATTAGCCAGTTTTAAAATCCATCAAAAATCAATGAATAAGGGTGACAGTCCTGTTACCAACTAGTCATTTATTTCAGGATTCTTTTCAGAGATTCTTAGCACATGGGCACAGTTAAATTGGGGCATTTTGTTTTTGATAGTTGGCTTGGGAGAAGCCATTACTAAGTAAACAACCCACTGGTTTATGAATGCAAATACTGAGATAGGTAGGGCCAAATTATTTTAGAATAGCTAAACAATGGTATACAAATGGAGAGGTTGTAAACAACAGAAATACATGTGGATTTATGGATGGTAAGTCAGTGACACTAAAAATCAAGCTGGTTAAACAGTATTTTCTCTTAGTCCCAGGCTCTAGGTTCCTTGTGTAATCTACTAATCTCAAAGAGTAGTGCAAAAAAACCTAGGAGGCTGCTTTTTGTAAAGGGAATTAATTACCCGGTGAATTCCGTACTTGTAGTAAACAATGTACTCTTAATAACCACTGCCCACAGAGCCCAGAGAGGCGTTCCCAATTTCCCCATAGAGCGATTGCCCACAGAATCATTTATTTATGTATTTTGAATGGGTTTACAGTTGATTATTTTTCTGGTTTTGTAAAAGTAAGCCCCAAAACATTGTAAGTGTTGTTCTGAGAGACCTGTGGAATGAAAAGAAGCATAAACCTTTGAATCACCTCACCAGAATAAGGAAGTGGACTTTCATTGAATTTGTACCTATCAGACAGAAAGACAGACAGCAACATTAATTTAGATGGGTGTAGTTGCATTACACAAACATTGGATGGTAATATTTCTTTTGTAAGTTGAAGCTGGAAATGTGATTGAAATTTCAGAAATATAACAGCCTCATATACTGCATTTCCAGCTGAGTACCCAGAGGGTCATTCATACAGTTGCTATTCTTATACTACTAATAAGAGTAAATTTAATTCCCCTACTTAAGCGTAACTGTCCAGTATTTTATTCATTATTCACTCACCATTGCTCCTTCCCCCAGGTCTTATAAACTTGTAATCTACTGTGTTTCTATGGATTTACATATTCTGAACATTTCGTATAAATGATATTATATAACGCATTTTTAAAAATGTCTGGGTTTCTTTTTTAGCACAATGTTTTCATGTTGTTTTATGACTCAGAATTTAATCCCTTTTTATGGCTAAATAATGTTCCTTTGTGCAGAAATACTGCTTTTTGTTTACCCATTCATCTCTTCAGGAACATTTGGACTAGTTCCACCTTTTGGCTCTTATGGATATGCTATTGTGAACATTGGTGTACAAATATCTTTTTGAGCCCCTACTTGAATTATTTTGGATATAGAATTGCTGAATCATCTGATAATGTTATGCTTAAGTGACTGAAGCAGAACTAAACTATTATCCACAGTGGCTCTATCATTTTATATATTTTACATTTTTTAGTAATTCTTTTTATAGCCACCTTAGTGGCTGTGAAATCGTATCTCATTGTGGGTTTTACTTGCATTTCACCAGTGACTCATTTTTTCATTGACTGTGTGTGTGTGTGTGTGTGTGTGTGTGTGTGTGTGTAGTGCTGGGTTTTGAACCTAAGGCCTAATGCATATTAGGCAAGTACAGTATCACTGAGCTAAATCATCAGCCCTCTTCATTTTCAAAGGCTACTTTTACTGGATAAAGAATTCTTGGTTGACAGGGTTTTTTATTCAGTGCTTTAAATGTGTCATCTCACTCCCTCCTGGCCTCCATGGTTTCTGCTGAGAAATTAGATGTGAGTCTTATTGAAGATTATTTGAATGGGATGAATCTCCTGTCTTATGGCTTTCATGCTTTTTTTCATTGCCTTTGACTTTCAACCATTGTATTGATACATCTAGGTATGGATCTCTTTGAATTTATCGTAATTGATACTTACTGTGTTTCCCTGATACACAGATTGATGTTTCTCACGAAAATGGGGAAGTTTTTAGCCATCATGTCTTCATAGATTTTTTTGGTCTATTTCTCTTCTCAGTTGCCAATTATGTGTACGTTGATACGCTTGATGATATTCTGCAGTACTCCGGGGCTGTCTTCGCTTTTCTTCATTCTTTTTACTTTTCTTTACCCTGAGTTATCTCAGTGCATATATTCTTTACTAATTCTCTTGCCATCTCAAATTGCTGTTGAGCCATCCTACTGAATGTTGATTCAGTTATTTTACTTTTCAATTCCAAAATTTCTATTTTGGTGGTTTCCATAATTTTTGTCTCTTTATTTATATTGTTTATTTAATGAGACATCATTGCCACATACTTCTTTTATTCTTTAAACATGGTTTCCTTTAGCTCTTTAAACATATTTAAAGTGACTTGATTTAAAGTCTTTTTAGCTCAGTGGTAGAACACTTGCCTAGAATGCATGAAGCCCTGGGGTTGACCCCCAGCATCCAAAACTAAATTTCTTTAAAAGGCTTTGTTTAATAACTCCACTGTATGCTTTCACTTCCTCAGGTACAGTTTCAATAAATGATAGATAGATAGATAGATAGATAGATAGATATCCTATTTTGATTCTTTTTCTAAAAGCTTCACTTATCTATAAGGAAGTAAATGGATGCTTGTGAAATTATTTGATATTGGTAGGACCATTATATTTATAAAAACCACTCTCTTATGTTTCATAGTTTCCAAAATACTTTTTTATGTTTATTAAATTTGCTCCTAAAGGCAGCCTGGTACTTTTACCAGGGGAAAAATATGTTTATTACTGTTTTACAAATGAGAAAACTGAAGCTCCTATGCCAAGGGCTTTTTCCATGATACCATGCTTTATGTGTCTCCCTATCATTTACACTTAGCCCACTGACATTCATAACTTTCCTATGTTGTTTTATGTACAAATTCAGTTTGGACTCTTTCATTCTTTGTGTTTGATATTGTTCCAGACAGTTACTAAAATAGGTTTAAAATTTTTGTAAAAGCTCTTGGAACATTTTTTATTAAATTCTTTGGTGAAGGAAACTGAGCAGAAGAACAGTCACATTCACCAAAAGCCATAAATATTTAGATATAGTTCTGGCTCCTGAGAAAATTCTGCATTTGGGAGTTCATTTTTAGTCAGGTTTGTTTTACATGCTCCTTCACTTCAGATGCTTTTTTTTTTCATTTTAATGTTTTGATTTTTAAGATGCGAAAGCATTTTCTTCATAATACAGAGAAATGGAGTTGAAATTTGCAGACAGGCTAAGTTGACAGGTGCCAGTGTTATATACGTGCATGGACATCCAAAGATACCTGTTTACACCAAAATATCTCTTCTACCACGTACCTCAGTCTGTGTAATTTCCACTGCCAGTCATTCCTTTGGGGCTCATTCTCCCAGAAGACCTGGTTTAAGGGAACCATTTACCAAAAGGGAATCATGTCTAAAGCTATTGTTAGTCACTATCAGCAAGAGAATCTGTAGCTTATTTCCTGTCCATTGTGTGCCCAGGCACTGTGCTAAATGATGTCCTCATGATAGGCCATGAAGGTCGGTGATATGACAGACAGAGAGATTAATACTTGGAAATTTTACCATGAAGAACAAGGTCCTGAGTGAATTAAATGGTGAGTTTTGGCAGAGTAGAAGTTCTGAAATGGAAGCAGCAACCCAGTTGATGAATGAACTGACAGACTTTGGGGATTCTCTGGGGCCACTTGAGAAGACTGGGTCCTTTGGTAAGTAGCTGTAGAGAAGACCAACCTTGTCCACTTGAAGACACCATGTCTTTCTTATTTCCCTGTTAGCTAGGCTGAGTGTTGAGAAATGATGTCAATTATAAGAATATAGAGACAGAAATGTTGAGAAGCAGTAGGTTTGGATAGTTATTTTCCATGCAGCTAGAAAGTAACATCTCACAAAGCAGTATAGTGTTTGGTGTGCTTCTCTAAGCAAGAAGATATTTCCAAGTACACAGGATATTTCCTGTACTATATATATATATATATATATATATATATATATATATATGTATATGGTATATATGAATACATATATATGCAATACATATGGCACATATGAATACATACATATGCAATATATATGGCACATATGAATACAT
>RJWM01016756.1:0-44719 GCA_004363535.1 Dasyprocta punctata
TATGTGATTCAGAGTCTACAATGGATACTGTGGAAGGGTAGAGAACAGCTCAAAGAGCAAAGACAATTGGGAGGGGAATGGGCGGAAAGGGAAAAGGGAAGAGGAGGGGATATAAACCTGTATATGTGTATATGTAAGATAACTAAAAAGAACACTGCTCAATGTATTCGTTATTGAGAGGTAACAATTAATACTCATATGATTGGATCAATCTTGCATGTCTATATCTGTTAATGTAAGAAACCATTTTAAAGATAACGATGCACAAATTGCAACCATTGTCAAGCTTCTATCTTCCGGCTTTGTAAACCTGCAATGTTGTGTATTTACTCTAGTTGTTTGCTTGTCTCCTTTGCTTGTTGTTTTTACTATATATGTCATTTTTTTGTTGTTGTTGTTGTAGTTTTTGTTTGTTTTGTTTTTCTTCGCTCAAATAAAATTTAAAAAATAAATAAATAAATAAATAAATCAGGCCCCTAAAATTCAAGGACCCAATCCAAAAATGGGCATCTGAGATGAATACACACTTCTCAGAGAAAGAAATACAAATGGCAAATAAATATATATAAAAATGTTCAACATCAATGGTCATTTGGGAAATGCAAATTAAAACAACGCTGAGATTCCATCTCACTCCAGAAAGAATGGCCAAGTTTCAAAACTCAACCAACAACAAATGCTGGAGGGGCTGTGGGGAAAAGGGAACTCTTCTCCACTGTTGGTGGGAGTGTAGACTGGTGCAACCACTGTGGAAATCAGTGTGGAGATTCCTCAAGAATCTAGGATTGGAGATCCCATTCAACCCAGCTTTCCCTCTTCTGGGCATTTTCCCAGAAGAACTGAAAACATCATACCACAGTGATATTTGTGCACCCATGTTTATAGCAACCCAATTTGTAATGGCCAGATCTTGGAAACAACCCAAGTGCCCATCAATCAAGGAATGGATAAAAAAGATGTGACATTTTTATACAATGGATTACTACTCAGCTATTAAGAAAGATTGCATTGAGACTTTTATAAGTAAATGGACACGATTTGAGATTATGCTCATAAGTGAGATAAATCAAACCCACATGTGTAAATACCATATTGTCTCACTGGTGTTAGAAACTGAAAAAGTATATATGATCCAAAATCTATAATAAATACTATGTAAGGGTAAAAAACAGTTCAAAGAGCAAAAGTAATTGGGAAGGGAAAAGGGGTAAAGAGGTAAGGGAAAAGGAAAAGATACAAATCTGTATTTATGTATATGTAAGATAACTAAAACGAACATACTGCTGAATGTATTAGTTATTGAGAAAGAACGGTTAATACTCATATGATTAAATCAATTTTACATGTCTATATCTGTTAATGTAAACAACCATTTTGAAGATAACAATATGCAATATTGCAACCATTGTCAAGTTTCTATCATCCTGTTTTGTAAACCTGGAATGTTACTATTGTGTATTTACTCTAGTCATTTGTTTGTCTCTTTTGTTTTTTGTCTTTGTTATATATGTCTTTTTTTCTCTTAAATAAAAAAATGCAAATGCTACATGATCTTGCCAGTATGTTTAATTATAAAAAATTGATCTCATAGAAGTCGATATTAGAAGGGTGGGTACTAGGATTCCTAGTAGTAGGAGGTCTGGATCAAAGGATACAAAATTTCAGTTAGGAATAAGTTCAAGACATCTACTGTACAACATAGTGACTATCATTAATAATACATTGTATTCTTGAAAAATACTGAGAGTGGATGTAAAGTGTTCTCACCATAAAAATAATAACTATGAGAGGTAATGCATATGTTAATATCTACATTTAGTCATTCTACCATATATATTTCAAAATATCATGTTGCACACAATGAATACATACTAATTTCTCAGTAGATGTTTTAAAATCAGATATTTTTTAAAGTGAGCATAATAAAACTATGTGTTGGTGATAAGAATAAATATTAATAAAATATATTTAAGCATATCAACAAAAATAAAGTTTTTGGTCTGTTCCAGAAGGAACAATATTCATTTTTAAATACTCTAGAATACTTAATGTAGCACTTGTCACCTTTACAATTAAAAACTGTTTTACTATTAGCTGTATAATAACTAGTTCCTAAAAGAAAATGTAAGTTTCCCAAGGAATAAAATATTTAACATTGTACGTACACTGCCTAACAAATATTTGTTAAATGAATAAATGCATGAAAGAATATGGAGTTTTCAGTTCTCCTTATTCAGTTTTGTTATTTTTCACCTCAGTCAAGTTGGAGAAGGGTCTATTAACATAATATATCAAAGCTACTTATAAGATATTGTGAACTTTAACCAAAAAAAGGAAGTTTGTCATAGAGAATCTGGACTCGAAAAAAATAATGAAAATCCAGGATGAAAGAGTTGAACAGTTTTAGTCATCTCAATAAAGATCCTAAATAAAAAAGTAGAAATATGATCCATGAGAAAGGAATTTCCAAGAAATTATGAAAGATTAAAAGAAATCCAAAGAGGAACAGTAGGAGAATATTTGACACCATACTCTGAACTGGGAATAGGTGTCATGATGAGATACAAATAATATTAGATTCTTCAGAGTATGAACTAGGCCAAAGTCCTTCCAAACTTGCTGTGCATGGTCTCAGAAATACAAATTTTTGAAAAACCTTCCTGAGCCTGGAATTTTAGAACTTTTAGTTGTGTCTAATTTCAGTATCTAACTTCTGCGCTACAAATTCCAGAAACACTAGTCTCTCCAGGTGCACCTCATGTACTCTTCTTCCTCCAAAATTCCCAAAGCATTCCCATTGGATAGAAATGCCCACCTCCATATATCAGACCAGAATTCAAAACAACCGAAAACCCCAGCTCAACACTGGATCTCTTCTGTAAACTCTCCTTAAATCAGTAAGAAACCATCTCCTTTCTTTTTGCTGAACACATAGGGTCTTTAGTTTATTATTTTCATCCTTAGTTATTACATTGATTTTCTGTTTTTACCAATCATGGATACTAGCTTATGCTTGTTATCCTTGTGTAATTAATAATGGCACATATTTTTACTTTCAAAAGTCTCAGATTTGGATGAAAAGTTACAGTCGGTCTAGATATTCAAACAAAACCCACTTGAAAAGACAGTTCCTCCTAGATCCTTCCCGATCCTCTAATGTATAGCTTCTATACGTGGTCAACATGTAGTTAACAGGGATTAAGTGAACTGAAACAAATTGTGTGTGTGGGTGGGTGGGTGAGTTGCTGGGGGATTGAATATAGGGCTTTGCTTATCCTAGCCAAGAGTCATACCACTGAGTTATAGCCCCAGCTCCTTTTTTGATTGTTTTAAGGTGGGGTCTTGCAATATAACCCAAGTTGGCCTCAAGCTCCTTGGCTTAAGAGATCCTCCCACTTTAGCCTCCAGAGCGCTGAGACCACAGGCACATGCCACTGCCAATTATTCAAGTTGACTTACCAATGCAAATGACTTTAAAACACCTTGCAAACTTCAGTAAAGTGATTAATAAAATAGGTGGCACCAGCATCGATGTAAAGGAAAAACTAGATAATGCCTATTCATTCTTTCTACAAATATTTGCTGGATGAATGCATAGAGCTAAGTGCTGTATGAAAGCTAATTTTGTGTTTCCTCCCTTAAGAGACATGATCTCTAGCAAAAACCTAGGCTTTTATCATGAAGATGATTCACACAATGACAATTCACATGGCTCTGTACTTTCATACCTTTCCCTTCATCTGTCTGGAATTTCATTACCCAAACACACACCCACTTGATGAGCTACCAAGTACAGAATCTTTTATAATTGGACTACAGGGAGTGACACTAGCAAGACATCCACTTTCCATCATTATCTCCATAAAAGCATTGACAGAGACAACACATACAGACAAGAGTACTTTATGGGAATTCAGGGATCCAGCAGACAAGTTTTAGTATACCACTATAGCTAAGAACACATCCGTTAAAAAGGATAAGAACAGTTTTGCTGTATCTATGTCACCCCTCCTCAACAGAACAACTCAGTGCCTAGAGAGGTCCCCTGGCCCATAATTTCTCCCATTGTAGAAGAAGGAATGTAATGAGCAAGTGAGTGAATGACAGTGTGGCTTCTCCAGACATGAAGGAGGCTCCTCAAGAGGTTCACTTCTTCTTGCTCCACCCAGAATGCTGAGGAGGTTAAGAAAGGCTGGCATCAGAGAAGAGCTGCTACAGAAACACTAACCACACCACGGACTCCATCAAGAGGGCTCAGCACATGTCCCCCAGGATATCTTGATTGCAGAATCCTACACACACACACACTGGCCTACAAACACTGAATATGTTCCATGTGCCTCCCTCCCCAAAGGCAGCTCCTGACTCTGCCTCTGGGGACAGGAAGGACAAGTGTGTCACAGTCAGTCAGTTCAATTATGTGCTCCCCTCTCTCACTGGACTTTAAGCTCCTGGGTAACAAGGACCATAACTTATGTCAGAACATTTCGGATGCCTAGGGAATTTCTGTGTTAGGCTGAACTAAGGAGAAGTCTAAACATATAGCAGCAGCAGCCAGCACACACTAACTCCCACATCCAGAATAGAAGCCTCTGAACACTGCTTTTAAAGTGCAAAATTTAGAACTGCATGGAGTGACTGACTTAGAACTTTTATTTTACAATCCAGTTCTGATTATCTAGAAGTGACTACTATGTGGCCATATTGACAGGGAATCTGGGGCTGGATCTTTACAGAATAAGAAACCAAGTAATGGCTAAGTAATTATGTTTAAGGAAGTAGCAACAGAAGAGAGTAAGATAACAGGTGTTTGTTTTTGCCATCCTTGATACCGTGTTATCTCCTGTTACCACACTTGGAGAACACCTGTGTTTCCACTAATACGAAAACAGACGTATATATGCACACATACCCACACAAAGAGACAGAGAAAGCAGACCTGCTTTCCCAGCATTCTCAAACTAAAATTCTCAGGATTATTATTAATAGCAATCAGAAGTTCTTAAGTACAAGGAGGAAAGGAATTTCTTTCAATTTTCTTAGCTAGTATACAGCGAGAACAGTATCATGTGTTCAACAAACACTTCTTAAATGAAAGAATGTAGTTGCGACTGTCCAGTCAATTTGATATATTTGGTGCATGATCTAAATTTAGATATTGTAGATACATGATTCTGGCAACTCTGGAAACCTAAGCAACATTCATCATAATGATCCAGAAGAAAAGTTGATCTGTGCATTTAGAAAGATAAACAGTATGTAGTTTTAAAAACACTTTTGTGACTTTGCATGATTTTCCCTGTTTGGAGAACCTTTTACAGTCCTTCTTCATCCTACCCTGTAAGGACCAGTTCAAATGCCACCCTCTGTGAAACCTTCTCAAGTCGCAAGCAGGGTATACTTCATTCCTACAGCACAGTGTTGCCTTGTATCTTTCATAAAAAGCCCTTGGTTCTAACCCCAATCACATAAAATCTTTCTTAAATGA
This sequence comes from Dasyprocta punctata, assembly GCA_004363535.1. Lineage (NCBI taxonomy): Eukaryota > Metazoa > Chordata > Mammalia > Rodentia > Dasyproctidae > Dasyprocta > Dasyprocta punctata. The sequence goes on from RJWM01016756.1 coordinate 5,489, forward strand.
AGACAGTTTTTCTTTAAAATGGCTCTCCTTGTCCTTTCAAAAGCACAAAATGCATTAGATGCATTTCTGAACATAATTAGGAGAAAAGAAAACCAGCTAAAAGCTTTTACTAGATGTCTTTTCATCACTGTATGGCAGAGAATGAAATCAGCTCTTGTCACTGCTTAGACAGGCAACCTTTTTAGCGTCCTGGATCCTATAACTTTCAATTCCTCCCATTGTTATAAACCATGACACAGCATGTTGCTCACAGCAAAAAAATTACTTTTTCAAAGGAGGCACAAAAGTTGCCCTTGCAAAGATGATAACTCCAGTCTGTGGACATCAGCTTGCTCAGGGTAAAGACTTAAGACAATTTTCTCAAGCAATTCTCAGTACATCTATCACCTATGCACTCAGACTATACCTAGGAACTTTCATGATGGGTTATGTGCTGAAGGGGCTGAATCTGACCAAACCACCATCAATGACAAGGAAACAGGAGAGAAAACGGCTGACTAAAGCCTTTCCAATTAGTGAGTTCTCAACATTCCAAAATTCCCAGAAGAAGGTGTAACCCTGCTGCTGTCCAAAAAAGGAATGACACTGGCTGACTTACCCAAAAATCATGTGTCTTTCAATTTCTTAAACGGCTCAATTTTTTGTTCATGATTGTGTAGACATATCTATCTCCCTAATATGTATAATGCAGTAAGCTCATGATCAAAATTTTTGTTAACTTTATTCTCATCCATAAAAAGTGGTTTAAATTGTAGACAAGCATAGATCTTGGTCACAACACATGTTTGACCTTAACACAGTCCAAAAAGAATAAAGGTTTCAATAAAGAAAGTCAACCAAACCTTACACAAAGGGACTTTGAAAATCATGTCTGAACCAGGTAGTATCAGTAAAAGAATCTGATTTCATTTGATGGGATAAGTAGCAGGAGCCTATAGCCATCTGTGTGTTCATTGTCTCCTTTTATCTGGTGTATATCTAGGACAATAGTTTTATGAGTAGAAAATATGAATCTATCTCCAAGTCACAGGAGTTGACAAGGTTACAGATCTATAGATTTACTTTCCTAAAGATACAAAGATTGTATGGGAAAAACTACCCCTAAGCAGGGAAAGGTTCAGAACATGAACAGTCATAAATTTGAGGTACACATACAATCAGAAAATGGCAAATGCAAATTAAACATGTGCAATTGCACACCTTATTCTAAGCACAACATATACCAGAATGAGGACAACAGAATGTGGACAACCTGTGTTTCATTTAACCAGAGAAATTCCAGCACTCTACCAAACATGGTGCTTATCACTCCACACAAACTGAGCCTGAATGTGAACATCTTCAGTAATATATTCTAGCTGTACCAGAAAATTAAAACCCTGGCTCCCTGAGACCCTATCCACATTTCAACCCCATCTGCCTGGTGAACCTATTAATTCCACCTATTGAATCTGTCAAAATGGTACCATAAATTGATTCAGGTAGATATGTGTCGGTATCTTTTACTCAGTATTTCCTGAGTACCTACAAAGTATGTTCACTATGCTAAGCTCTCAAATTACAAAAACACACTTTTTCCTTAAAACTCTTCACAGATTAGTTGAAGACACAAGGCACAAGCCACAAGGGAAAAAATAACATATTAAGTAATGAGTGCAATATGAGTATATGCAGAATATGATAGTTGTGTATTCTAAAGGTCTTTAAGCCAAATTGAAGGCATCAAAGATGTCCACATGAATGAACTAGTTCAGCAATATTCTATATACTAGTTTGACATAGTCTATATATTAGCCTCTAGTGGGACAGAGTCAATATAAAATATATGTATAACTGTATAAAGGGATTTATCAAGTAAGATTCTAGGATCAGAGGTGAAAGAGTCATAACAGCTGTCTGCAGGATCAGAGGCAGGCCAATGCACACAGAAAATCCAGTAGTGGTCAAATATCAAAGACCTGGAAGCTCACTTTAAAGTCACAGGGTCTATGTCAGAAGGCTGAAAATTTTACATTGGAAGCCAAAAGAAACTGGAAGTCAGTTTCCAAAGGCAATGACGAAGACCAGAGGTCTTCAAAACAAAACAAAATACAATAAAGTAAAACAAAACAACACAAAGGTCCAGGTACCAGTCCGTTGTTTGATGTCACCCTCATCTGTAGTGGGTCTTCCTTCTAGTTTGTTGGCATGCATGTCAACCATCCACAGACATACCTAGAATTTACTAATCTTCTAGACAGTTCTTATGCAAGTCAGATTGACATATAACAATTAATAATCACAATCCACCCCTTATCAATTTGACAAGTCACACCTCCTTAGACCATTCTTAATCTCCAACTACAATAGCAAGTGCATAATTTTGTGCCTAACAGGGTATGCTGCATACAAATCAAAATTCACTAATTCCCTGCCCAGAATAAAAGGTTAAATTTTTCTTTGAGTGATGCTTACTTTTCTCCTGACATTCCATAACTTAGTTATAATGAAGATTTAACAATACTTCGGTGCCAATATTAAGTCAACCAACATTATGTTACAATGAAGGAAAGCAAATAGACCTACTTGATATATGTGTGTACGTGCACAAGCATTTTAACAAAATAGTAAAGAAATATTTATGACAATTACAGCCATCATTTCTGTAACTGGTCACACATGATAGATGATAGTCTTCACTATCTTATTGTACTAGCCATTCTAAATTCTCTTCATCTTCAGCAAACACCTCAGCATGTTGGTTCTTTGCCTCATGGTGTAATCCATATATGCATTCCTGAAGGTTCAGAGCCATTTGTCTTTCTACTTGGATTGAGTTGCTGTAGTTTCCCATTGACCTTAATAGCAGGATATTGTAGTATTAGGAGATGCCCTAAGGAACTTCCTGCACTCAAAATACACTCCTTACCTTCATTGTGAAGCGGTGGTCCAATTTCCCCTTGGTAATATGGATCAACCATCCCCATCAATATCATGACTCCGTTTTTAGCTTATTGACTCAGAAGCATGAGCCCAAAATGACCAGAGAAAAGTTTTAGCTTCCATTTGGAATCATTGTTGTGCCTCACGGTACAAGCCTTCTCCCCTCTGGAGCAAAGATTTCTAGGCCAGTAGAGCATAAGGTCACAGAAAGATGAAGGAAAACTCTTGCCAGTGGGTGACTAGGGATAGTGGTTAGTGATACCATTCTCAATTCCAACCCTTCACTCCTAGACCCATGAACACTACCATATATTGGATGCTAGTTCAGAGCATATAAAGCCTTCTGGAAAACCTTGCCCAGGCCTGCAAAGTGTCACTACTATGCTGGGACTGTGATTGCAACTTCAAAGGGCCATTCCAACTTTCTACCAAGGTAGCTCTTTCTGAATGCTAGGGAATATGGTAATACTAGTAAATTCCATAAGCACAAGCCCATTGCTGCCTTTCTTTTTCCGTGAAGTACATTCCTTGGTCAGAAGCAATGCTGTGTGGAATACTATGATGGTGGATGAGGTGTCCTCTAGGTTCACAGGTGGCAGAAGTGCTACACACAGAGAGGGCAAATTCAAACCCAGAGTAAGTGTCTGTTCCAGTAAGGATGAAGCAATGCCCTTTCCATGATGGAAATTATCCTATGATATATAACCAGCCTGCCACTGGGTCACATGCTGATCACCCAGAGGAAGGATAACATATTAGGGATTCAGAGTTGATCTCTGCTGCTGTCACACTGGGAGTTCAGCAGTAGCTAAAGTCAGGTCACCTTTGGTGAGTAGAATGCAATGTTGCTGAGGCCATTTATAACCTCTATGTCTTCCACTTGGACACTTTATTCATGAACCCATTGGGCAATGTCAGAGTGGCCAAGGAAAGATGTCGACAGCTATCCCTGCTATCCACAGAATGGGTCATCCTGTCCACTTGATTATTAAAGTTCTTGTGTGCTGAATTCATCTTTTGGTGAGCACTTACACGGAGCACAAACATCTTCACATCTTTTGCTCTTACAGAGAGGTTTATAAACACACCTCTCCCCCAAATGACACTGTAACCAACTTTACAGACTTGTTCTTGCGAAGTCTTTGACCATACAGACTGACTATTGGCTACAGTCAATAAATTTGTATATAGTCATACATCTAGCCATTTCTTCTTCCAAGTAAAATGTATGATGAGGGGCATTCACCAAAGTTCTGTCCACTGTGATTTCCCTTTATTTCTGTCTTCCAGGGGTGTCTAAGAAAGAAGTTGTAGTGCTGCAGTTGTCCACTTTTAGATGGTGAATACATAACAGGCAGAAACATTTGCAAACCAGGCCCTAGTCTCCTTTTTCTCTGATCACTGATCATATAGTACACCCCATGAGGCTACAGACATAAGATTGGGAACAGTATAGAAGGTTTAGGAGGCCTTCTTGGAGCCACGTCTTCGTATAATTTGCTTATATCTTACAGACTTGCTTGGACTCAATCACATATGTACCACTTTCATTTGATGAACTGTTGCTTTGTACATCCAACTTTACAACTTCATGGGTTAGGTAGTGCCCAGTTCATGATGAACAGTTTAGGTCTTATAGTATTGTAATATTCCATGATCAAGCATTCAGTTTCCACTAAGAGCCCGTAAGCTGTTTCTCAAAAGGAAAGTAGTTGTTTACAGATACTGGCAGAGTCTTGCTCTACAATCTTAAGGGCTTTCCTGTCATTTACCTATGGGGGCCTACAAGAGGCCCCAAACAACATCTGTATCTGCTACTGATGCCTAAAATACCATTGGATCTGCTGGGTCATATGGACCAAATGACAGAGTGGACTGCACAGCAGCCTGGACCTTTTGCAGAGCTTTCTCTTTTTTAGTCCTACTCAAAACTGCAGTTTTCTGATTACTCAGAAAATGGGCTGAAGTAACACACCCAGTGAGAAATGCATTGCCTCTAAAATCCAGTAGGTCCATTAGGTATTGTGCCCCTTGCCTCATTGTAGATGCAAAAACTTATCCTCCACTTTAGATGGGATATCTCTGCATGTCCTACACCACTGTCATAGAAATTTTACTGAGGTAGAGGGCCCCTGAATTTTAATAGGACTTATTTCCCATTCTCTGACATGCTAACATTACAGCAAGTCCAGAGTAGCTGTTACCTTGGTCCAATCAGCATATAATGTCATCAGTGTAATGGACCAATGTTATATCTTGTAGAAGAGAAAGGCAATTAAGACCCTGCTAACTAAATTGTGATGCAGGGCTGGAGAACTGACATACCCCTGAGATAGGGCACTAAAGGTATATTGCTGGTCTTGCCAACTACAAGCAAATTGTTTTGGTAGGCTTTATAGATAGATACAGAGAAAAAGGCACTTGACAAATCAACAGCTGCAAACCAGGTATCAGGAAGGGTGTTAATCTACCCAAGCAACGAAACCACATCTGGTACAGTATCTGCAGTTGGATTCTAGACTAAGTTTGTGCTATCTCACCATCATTCTCTAAGATCTATCCACCTTCTGCACAGGCCAAAGAGGAATGTTAAATAAGAATATCATGGGAGGGCTGGGAGTTTGGCTCAGTGCCTTAAGCACCTGACCTGGCAGGCGTGAGGTTGTGAGTTCAATCCCTGGTGCCGCAAAAAAAATAAATAAATAAATAAATAAATAAAAAGAATATCATGGGAGCCACAATTCCTGCATCTTTCAAGTTCTTATTAAGGCACTAGTCTCTCCAATTCCTTCAGGGATATAATTTTGCTTTTGACTTACTATTTTTCCAAGTAGAGGCAACTCCAGTGGCTCCCATCTGGGCCTTTCCCACTGATAGCCCTTCTGCTGCAGGTTAGGGAACCAATATGGTGTTTTCTGCCAAGTACTGAGTACATCTATAATTGGTCGTGCATGCTGGAACTGGAGAAATGACACACAAGATGGATTCAGGGACCTAGTGGTCCCACTGTGAGTCAGATCAGATGTTGGCTATAACTCCATTGACCATTTGACCCCCACTCACGGACTCCTACTCTTAGGGCTACAGCTGTGTTTTGGATATCCTGGAATCAGTGTTACTTCAAAACCATTGTCAAGTAGTCTGCAAAATATCTGATCATTTCCTTTTCTCCAGTGTATGGTTACCCTGGTAAAAAAGCTGTAAGTCCCTTTTGGAAAGGATCGGAGAATGCTTGAAGGTACAACTCTTTCATAGTATACCAGACACCTTCCTCAGGGGAACCTAGCCACTCCTTAATTCAAGTAATTCTGAGTTTGTAAATTGGCAGTAGTCTGGGAAGTGGTTGAGAGGCCATGATCCTCTGTTGCTATGATTTTATGTAGATTATTGTTCATTTGCCCTAAAATTTCTCTGCTTATATAAATCAATAAAAATTTAGTAGGCTTTCCATCTTGTCCACTTCTGAAAACACTATCACTAACCAGCCAGTGGGTCTACAAGAGTCAGGTCAGTCTGTTCATTGCTTCGCTTCTGCTGTTCGTTAAGGTAAGTGCACCCATCTTGCCTTTAGCAGTTAAGCACTGCCATTTGAGCCCTGACACTCCATGATCCAATTGTATCCAACACATTTGAGTTTCCTAGTTGGGTGGCCACAGCTCCCACCATTAGGTCTTTCATACAAAGAAAATAAATGACAATACACTTCAAGGATACTTATACTTCCCTCACAAATCTGGTTTCTTAAAGTATTGGTGAAAGATATATTTTTATGAACTCTTTCACTATGGGCAGTAAGTTTTTACCTATAAAATCAACTCCAACAGTCTAATTTCCTTGAACCTTTGAATACCCTCATGAACAGTAAACCAAGGATTCTCAGGCATCTCCAACTCATCCACAGTGGACCATCTTTTGGTCCATATTTTAGCCAACCAATCAAAAAGACTATTAGCACCTTGTTCAACTCCATAAACTGTGTCATTGAATTTGATAGACATATATCAAAACACAGTCAGATCTAAGTTTATGTTTCCTCCACCATTATCTCATAACTTTAAGATTCATCACCATACTTGTTCCCCAGACCTAAGCTTATAGAATTATAAGAACTAGAAAAATAAAGAAGTTCTTTGGGCATGTAATGGACCTCCTCATGGGTACCTCTTATATCTTACAGAGATTTGCACCAGATTATAGGTCTAGAGACAAAAGTAGGCAGTGAGGGTGGGCCCTGAGGAAGGTCAACATGATAATGCTTGATTACTGCACCAGAAAATGTCATTTCTGTTACAGGAAATGCAATGCAGGATGCATTTCTTCAGGTATAGGAGGAGAGGCTAACACCAGAGGTGCAGGGGTGGGAAATCCTCTTCCTTTGACAAAATAATCTCATCAGAATTTAGGAGTTCAGTGTCCCAAATTGCGTCAAGTGCCTCCCAAATGTCTCCATTCCAACTTATGGGATCCCATTCTTTTCCAATCAAAGCACTCACTTTAACTTCAGATAATTTTAAAAGCTGAACACTAAACTTACAGTGTAATTCAGCCAGTAGAATCATGAGGGCCTTGTTTTTTTCTTTGGTAACTTTAGCGCTAGAGTTAAGGAGAGAAAATTATTCTTCAGGACACACTTAGAAAATTTTAGATTTTTATGCATGTCTGGAGTTAGGAATTTAAATCTTCGAGCTCCTTATTTTCCTTTATTAATCTGTCTTCACTCTGAGAAGACTTATATTGTGTATGCATTTTGTGAACTCCTGATTTTCTTTACTAGTTTGTTCTGAGATGCTAAGAACCAAGCAGCATCATTATATTTCCTACTCTTTCAAAAAGTATTCAAAAGTATTGTGTATAGAATCACCAAATTCCTTGCACCTCACAAATGGTAAAGTAGGATGATCAAATGGATCTATGCTACATATTACTTTAACAGTTCATACCACAGACTATCGTACTTTCTACATTATCAAAATGAGACCATGACAGCCTGAGGTCTCATCAAATTAGAGAGCCAACTCCAAGAATCATGAAACCTATGAGAGAAATCCATCCTTACAATTATTTTTCTCTAGAACCACCCCATTACTTGTACATTTTTTGTTCCCTTTTTATTCTGTCTGTCTTGGTAACAAGCCTAAGGTTGCTACTACCCACAACCAAGATAGGTTTTCACCTCTTAGATTGCTGGCATGTCAAACATCCACAGACATACCCAGAAACTACTAATTTTCTAGGTTATTCTTGTCCAAGTCAAAGCAACATCACAATTAATGATCACATAGTATTATATTTAAATGTTTTATTTGGAAATGTTTTCTGAGTTCTAAACAATGAATAGGATTTAGTGAGAAGTATGGAGAATGGGGAGTCTCAATAGAGAGACTGGCAGAAGCAAAAGAAATGGCAAGAAAAAAGCTGTGTGCTCTAGAAACTAAAGCCAATCCATGTTGTTTAAAAAAAGAATTTAAAAAAAAAAAGAATGTATAAAATATAGAGGGAAAGGCATGAGGCCAGAGGGGTGGGCAGAAGAGAATTTTTATGCCATGTCAGTGGTCTTGGACTTCATCTTGGGGATGGAGATTGATATAGCCCTAATTTTTAGCATAGTCAGATTGGCCCTCAAGCAAAACAAGGATATGTACTGCAAATTCTGTAGAATCTGCTTTTTACATTAAGTCCACCATTTAGTGTGAAATTTTAGGAAGCCAGTTTACTTTTCTAAGAGTCAGTTTCCTCTCTCTGGAATGGAAATCACAATGTCTTACAGAGTTGTTATGGAAATTCAATGAGACACAACACTAAAAGGGATGGAGTCATAAAGTCAGTCCAAAACTAAGGGTCATGAAAATTGTGGTTGCTGTCTATTTTATAAGTTGTATACATAGTCCTGGGTGGAGGAGTCCTGTCTTTTCTGTAAGTTTATTACATAATGAATAGTTTTAACAGGATTAGTAATGGAGAAGCTCTTCATCACCTTGTTATACTGATTAAAAATATAGAATAAAATGAGATCGTCTTCCCTATAGCGCCACCTGTAGGTCATCTGTATTTTCCCAGCAAGCTATCCATAACTTGCAATGAATAGGAACTGAATAAATGAGAAGTCATATCTAATTGGAAAATCGAATAGGAAAGGGCACCAAGATCAAAAGGCTGTGTCACCCACACCAGTCCTCATCCCTGGCTTTGTCTCCAAGTCTTCCATCATCACACCGCATTTGCCAGTTCCTTGGCAGTTTTAATTATGGACACAGTCATTTATCTTCAAATATCACAGATTTGTGAAATCTGTGCATCAATAAATACAGCTCAAATGCTGTTTTCCACACTGCTGGAAAGTTAATTCTTCTGTGGTTATCATGAATGTGGTTATTCTTTACTTTTAAGGGACCTTTCAAGGTCCCCAAATGACTAAAAGTTTCCCATAAAGTTGGAGTGAAGAATATCATAGTTTTTGGACTTGGAGCCATAGCTAAAAAAGTAAAATCCACACTTTGATTAGCTTTCCATAGCCAAAAAATAGCAAGCAAAGCTTCTCAGTTTAGATAGAGTCAATCAACTTTCTGTTTCAAAATAGACATCTTTGTTCTGACCATCATTACTTTATTTCCTCTATCAGAAAACACTTGCTAAATTTGAGATCTAGATCAGATATTTGGGTAGAAATGGAAGTTGTAAGGTGGGAGAAAATAAAGAAAGTAAGAAATAGCGTCTACATTCAAGAATAACAGAGGCAACAAATAAGCTCTAAAATTTTTAAATTCATAAGGGCATTCTGACAGATATCTGACTCAGTACACAGGGTTTCAAAAAATATTGGATTAATTCTGGTACAAGATGAGAGTCAGAAAAAAACACCATAACAGAGGTAAAACTTGCACTGAATCACAGGATGAATTATATAATTGTCTGAAGTCAGAAAAAGGAATTAAGGAAGAAAAATCTTTTTTATACTTAAGTTGAAGAGAGAGGAAGAAGAAAAATCTTGTCATACGAATGTAGTGCAATAAAGAGATGGAAACATGTTGAAAACATATAACCATTCAAGGGATCATCTATACATTTTATGTGGCCAACACATAAGGTAGAAATAGAGATAGAGGGAGAAAGGAGAATGGAGAAATGAAGAGCAACCAGCTCACAATGTCTTGTACAGTTTAGGAAAGCTGTAAGGAGTCCTGATGGACATCAAACAGAAAAATGACATACTCAAACATAATTTGGAAAAACCTTCTTACCTGCAAGTGTGAATAATGAATTAAAGAGTGAAAAACTCAAAGAAGATAGACCAATTGGTGGATAGTTATAATAGTTTAAGAGTGAAATCAGGAGGACAAAACTGAAGTCCTAGCAGCAAATACATGGATGAGTGCCCAGACACAAATAAGAATGAAATTCCAAAGGCAAAAATGTGGGCGGATAAAAAGTTATCAGTTACTTCTTTCCAAAAAACAGATCAATATGGGTTTAGAAATCAATAAGATGGAAATTATCCACAGCATAAATCTTGATAGAAATAAAGATGATGGAAAAATTAATTCTGATTCTCTGATTTTTATTGAATATCCAGAATGTAGCAGGAACCAAGGTACACATGCCTCAGGCTATGCAGAGATGAACAAGAGAAGATTCTTGCTTCAAACCACAGCAAAAACACATGGGATGAGAGACTGCACAGGTAAAAATGACCAGAATACAGGAGCTCTTCTCCCATTTCTCTGCTTTGGCATTCTGCTCTATCTTGCTTCTTATCCACTGCTCCCCCACCACACACACACCCTAAACTAGAATACAAGTTCTACAAGGTCAAAAGTTTTCATCTAATTGGCTCAGCATCTATAACAGTATTTGGCATGGGGAACTGGTTATCTGATGAATTTTTACACCTATATATCCATCCATCCACCCATCCATCCATCCATTCATTCATTTATCCATCCATCCATCCATCCATCTACCCAACTATGCTAATCAGGACCTGTGCTGTTTTTCATTTTGTAGATTTGTATATTTAGTCTGAAAAATTCCCAGTCATGATTTCTCTCTAATTTGCCTCTATCCTATTCTATTATCTCCATCTGTTATTTATATTTTATTGGAATCACTGACTTCCATTTCTTTTTCATATTTTCCATATTTTGGCTTCTCTGTGCTATATTCCAAATAATTTTCTCAGATTTGTCTCCCACATCATCTTTCATTATCTGTCAACCAAGTGCCTCATTTGAATGAACTTTTAGTTTTCATTTCTAGAATTTTACCTTGATTCTGTTTCAAAGCTATATGTGACTTTTTGAATTACAATGTTTGTGCCTTGGTTTTGCTCCTCTTAAATCTTTCATCCCTTTGATTATCTTAATCTATTTTTAGCACCTATTACAGACTGTTCCGCTATGTATTTCTATTTCTCAAAATGATATTTAATTCATTTGCTGATTTTCTTCACCTTTTGATTTTCCTCCTGGCAACTTATTCTTCAGTGTTATTTCTAATATTTGGCCATGAGGTCAGTTTCAACAGCAGTTTAGTAGTCTTGCTGCTCTGTAAGTGTCTCCATAAAGTATATTTCTTCTAATTCTCTTAGTCTTTATGGTCTTCACTGGTTCTAGGCTACCTCCTATGTTCATTTTTTGTTTTCATAGTGTACCGTGTGGGTACTTCAAAGTCACATCTTACAACTATGTACGGTGCAGATCCTTGGTTCTGATTTCTCGCTGATGATTTGTTTATTAGTCACAACCCCCAGTGGGTTGAAAACTTCCTTACTGCCTCCCAGAAGAGATTAATCAGGTTTTTCTATTCTTTTTCCCTGAAATGGGCAGAATTTCATGCTCCTGCCTTACTTCATGCTCCTGCCATTAGGCAGTTAGTTTCCTATGTGCAAGCTTGAGTTCTGAGGCTTTAAACATCCTCCCAATGCCAATATCAGAGAATCCTAGTCCTTAGTCGATAAACTTTAAATTCTGTATGATATTTTTCAACTCCAGTTACTAACTTTTTTGACTTTGAGCTTCATCTTTGGTTGGCACCTAGGTATTCTCTGCTCTTAGTTTCTTCTTCAGTGGTATATGAAAAATTATACTGTTAAATATTTTATCCAATATTTTCATAAATGTAAAGAAAAGCAAGGGAACATCCTTTCATCTTAATCTGCCATACCCATTATTCCACTATCCTAAAACCAATTATAATTTGAAATTTCTTCATAACATTGAGCTATTTGCAAAACTCAACCTTAGTAGTGAAAGTTGCAAAGGACTTCCTTCTAATCAAGTCATGTTCTAATATAATCTGGTGTCATAGATTCATTTCAGAACATCATAGTTTGAGAGGGAAACAGACAATGTGATGCACTTCAAGAAAACATAATGAATGGTCTAGAAATTCTACCATAATAAGAATTTTCCAACAATAAAGTGCTACTTTGCCTGAAAAGGTGACTTGAGAGCACCATCATCAAATATTTAAAGTACTGACCTATGGATAAAGCCTACAGGTAGTCTTTTCTCTTGTACTTACAGAGAATAGGCCCAAAAGTACATTCAGAGAGGCAGGACTCTGATAGATGAATTTTGATTCATTATACAACAATAATTTCACCTTATGGACCTCAGGGTTCTCATCTGTAAAATAAGCAGGTTGCGATAGGTGAGAGATTCACACACTTTGTTGACTTCTATAGAAGGTAATGAAGATGAGCTTTTCTGGCAGTGAACGACTGTGCACACCTGATGAATAATTTTGACCTCAGTTATTTTATTTCAACTGAAAATAATGTATTGCTTGTGTGGGCCCACCAAGACAACAGACCTCATACCAAATCTCCACAACTACATTTAAGCAAGAGATTGTATGATCAGAATGCCTGAGTGGTAGAATGGCATGAGAAAAAGATCACAGATTTAATTCACCTTCCTAACTCTGTTTCTCTGAGCATCACTGAACTTATCTGAATATCAGATTGCTTATCTGTAAAGTAAAATAATAATGTGTATATTAATGGATTTTATAATTGTGTCTAATATGTGGTAGATGTTCAATAAATGATAGTTAAATCCAAAATCAAAATGAACTATTCTGTATTGACAAAAGATGGAATTATGCCTATGACAACAGGATATATTTCAGTCTTTCCAACATGTTATACTGTCATGCCTTAACATTGCAAAATATCTTCTACTCCCAGTATAACTTGAATGTATTCCAAATTCTAGCAGTTAATTACTCTTATATAAGGTACAGTTATCTAAATTACTCTAGCACCTTGGGCATCTCTCGAAAATTATTTTTCCTTTGAAATGTTGAACTATGAATAATCAAATCCCTGTCTCATAAATATTTGATTTCACAAAAAAACAATTGCTATCCCTCTTGGTAGCCAGTGTTTCTTGCAACTTATCGCCAGTCTCCTTCATTATCTCAACATGGAGGGATTCCATCTTCTTGCATTTCTGTCACACTAGAGCCACATTTTATGAGCTGACATCTATGCATCTATCTCTTGACATGTGATCTAAAGTTAGTAAACAATAAAACTAGATTCATTAAAAGTTTCTGACTCATAGCAACTCCATGAAAACTTCCTCTATTTTTCTGATAAGTTTTACTTTCCAGGCTCCTTTCTCTTGAGTATTTCAATCTGGTAAAGTCATTCTTTACTCTGGGAAAAATAAATTAAAATCATCTATACTTTCTAGATATACAGGAGTGGCTGGTGATGGAATCAAGAGGGAACATTGAAGAGAAAGCAATTGAGATGATATAGTGATTAAAAAATGATACGAAGTTGGGTTCTGAAATTAAATTCAGGTCAAGTCCAGGGTCTACTACTTACTAAGTGTATGCATGACTTTCATCAAGTTGAAAATGCACTGAATCTTTTAATTTTTACAAGCCAAAATAGGTAAAAAATACTGTCTTCAAATATACAGTAAGGGGAAAAACAAATATACAGCAGGGAAGAAGCATAGGAAGTGTTAGGCTTCTTTCAGTAGTGAAAAATGCATGAAAATCTGGCTATAGAGATATTAAGAACAACCTGGAAAAAATAAAAAGGGTAGCGATGCAACTCCCTTAATCATGGGTTGAATGGATTCACAAAAGTTGGTGTTATTGTGTTTTTTAAGTTTATTATGTTGAAGAGGACTAGAAAACAAAAAGTGCATTTATACATTAAAACACCGCTTATAATCCCACAAACTAGATGTGTGATACAGGCGCCAGAACTGGTGATATAAGTCTATGGACAGAAGTAGTAGGAACAGCATAATACATATACTTCCTGAGCACTGAGTATGTGACAAAGACCATGCTCTGCATTTTATGTGTACATGTACAAGAATGTCTCATTTAATTCTTGTGTTATAAGCATACCACTACCTCTTTTAACAAACCATGAGAAAGGTATTTGATTACAATCCTGCTTTAACAGATAATGTCTTACCCTGGCTTCCACTTGAAAACAGAATCTGACACAAGGGCTTACAAAACTGTTTACAGTGGCTGTACCTGGAATAGCTAAGAAGCCAAAAGAATATGAAGCCATGAAGAATGGAATAAGAAACAAGATCCAATGGTATACTGTATACAAGAAATACCTTTAACTCAAAAAGAAACTGAGTCAAAGGTTGAAAAACAAAACTCCACTCAACAAGAATCCAGAAGAAAGCAAGACTAGCGATTTTGTTTTTAGACAATGTGAACTTCAAATCAAAAATGACCAAAAGAGATAAAGAAGGTCACTACATACTAGTTAGGGGGAAAATTCAAGAGGAAGAGATAACGATCATAAATATATATGCATCAAATGTGGGAGCAACCAAGTATATAAAACAAATATTACTAGACAGGAAAAATCAAATAAGCAATAACACAATTGTAAAACAGGACCATAAAACCCCATTATCACAAAGAGATAGATCAACTAGACAAAAAGTCAGCCAAGAAATAACGGAACTGCCAGGGATATACCTCAGTGGGACAGTGCCTTCCTGACAAGTGCAAGGTCCTGAGTTTGATTCCTGGTAGTGGGGAAAAAAAGAAATAACAGAACTGAATCAAACAGGTGAACAAATGGACTTAATAGATGTTTACAGGGTGTTCCACAAAACAACGTCAGGATACACACTTTTCTCAGTTGCATACAGGACAGTTTCTAAAATAGACCATATAATAGCCCATAGAACATGCTCAAGTAAATGCAAAAGAATTGGAATTATCCCATACATATTATCTGATCATAGTGCAATGAAATTGGAAATTAATGGCAAAAGAAACTGAAAAAATTCCATAAAAACATGGAAATTGAATAACACCCTCCTGAACAACCAATGGGCCACAGAAGAAATTAAAGTAGAAATTAAACAGTATCTACAATGAAATGAAAATGCAGATAAAACATAGCACAATCTGGGGGATGCAATGAAAGTGGTTACAGGAGGAAAGTATGTAGCAATAAATTATCACATCAGGAAAACAGAATGAGCACAAATAAACAACCTAATGCTGCACCTGAGGCTTCTAGAGAAAGAAAAGCAAGCCAAGCCCAAAGCTCATAGAAAGGAAAAAATTATAAGGATCAGAGAACAAATTAAAGCAATTGAGATTAAGAAAACAATACAAAGAATTAGGGAATCAAAGAGTTAGTTCTTTAAAAGAATAAACTAAATTGATAAACCCCTAACCAACTTTATCAAAAAAAAAGGGAAAAACAAAAATCAAATTGATGCAATGAACAATGAAAAGGGTGAAATCACTATGGATCCCATAGAAATTCAGAAGATAGTCAATACTCACTTTGAAAATATTTCCTCACATAGAATGGAAAACAGAAGAAACAGACAGACTCCTAGAAGTGTATAAATTACCAAAGCTAAGTCCAGAAGACATAAAAATTTTGAATAACCCAATATCAGTTAAAGAAATTGAAAATGTAGTTAAAAACTAACCAACAAAGAAAGTCTAGGTCCTGATGTATTGACGGCAGAATTCTACAGAAATTTGAGAAGATTTAATGGCAATACTCCTCAAACTCTTTAATGAAATTGAGAAGAAACTCTCTAACTCATTCCTGGAGGCAAGTATCAGTCTGATACCAAAAACAGAGAAAAACCCAACCAGAAAAGAAAACTACAGGTCAATCTCCCTAATGAACATAGATGCAAAAATTCTCATAAGATACTAGCAAACAGAATCCAGCAAATCATTGAGAAGATTATAAACCATGACCAAGCAAGATTCATCCCAACAATGCAGGAATGTTTCAACATATGCAAATCAATAAATGTAATACACCATATCAACAGAGCCAAAGACAAAAATCACATGATCATCTCAATAGATGCAAAAAAAGATTTCAATAAAATCCAACATTCATTCATGATTTTAAAAAAAACTAGAGAAAATCAGAATAGATGGTCTCTACCTCAATCTGATAAGAGTCATCTATGACAAACCAACAGCTAGCATCATTTTAAATGGACAAAAACAAAGCTTTAACTGTAAAATCAGTAACAAGACAAGAATGTCCACCATCACCTCTCTATCCAATATAGTTCTAGAAACGTTAACCAGACTAATTAGATAAGAAAGAGAAATAAAAAGAATAAGGATAGGAGAGGAAGAAGTTAAATTATCATTATTTTTAGATGATGTGATACCCTTCATAGAAGACCCCAAAAACGCTACCAAAAGACTACTAGAGTTAACAAGTAAATTCAACAGCATAGCTGGATAAAAAGGTAACACTAAAAATCAATAGCACTCCTGCATGCAAGCAACAAACTCACTGAGAGACAAATTAGGGAAACAACGCCTTTCACAAGAGCACCCAAAAAAATGAAATATTCAGAAATCAGTCTAATAAAGGATGCACAAGACCTACATATTGGAAATTATAGTACTCTGAAAAAGGAGACTGAAGAGGATATCAGAAAATGGAATGATGTCCCTTGCTCATGGATAGAAAGAATCAACATTGTGAAAATGGCCATACTCCAAAAATTCTTACACAGATTTAATACAATTCCAATCAAAATACCATTAGCATACCTCACAGATCTGTGGAAAACATTCCTAAACTTCATTTAGAAATAGAGACTGAGAATAGCAAAGGCAATGCTGGAAAACAAAGCCAAGGCAGGAGGAATCACCATCCCTGACTTGAAATTATACTACAAAGCTACTGTGGCAAAGTCAGAATGGTACTGGAAAAAAAAAAACAGACCTGAGGATCAGTGGAACAGATGAGAAGATGCAGATACAACTACAAACACACTCAGTCAACTTATCTTTCACAAAAGGGCCAAACACGTTCACTGAAAGACAAATAGCCTCTTTAATAAATGGTGCTGGAAAAACTGACTTTCCATATACTGAAGACTAAAACTAGACCTGTATCTATCTCCATGCACTAAGCTAAAGTCAAAATGGATCAAGGATATAAATATTAAAACAGAAACACTGAATCTACTGGAAGAGAAAGTAGGTAGAAACCTTGAAGGTACAGGAGTAGGCAGAGTTCATGAACAAAAACTAAACTGCACGGGAAGCACTTCAAAGAGTCAACAACTGGGATCTCATTTTCTTAAAAAGTTTTTGCATATCAAAAGAAATCACCAACAGAGTGAAAAATTTTAGCGAACTGTCACTGAGACAAAGGACTTCTATCTAGAACATTCAAAGAATTGAAAATAATCAGGGCCCCCAAATTCAAAGACCCAATCCAAAAATGGGCACCTGAAGTGAACACACACTTCTCAGATAAAGAAATACAAATGCAAATAAATACATAAAAAAATTTTCAACATCATAGGTCATTCAAGAAATGCAAATTAAAAAACACTGAGATTCCATCTCACCCCAGAAAGAATGGCTCTCATCAAGAAATCAACAATAACAAATGCTGGAGGGGCTGTGGGGTGGAAGGTGGGCATGTAGACTGTTGGTGGGAGTGTAGACTGGTACAACTGGTACAAACACTGTGGAAATCAGTGTGGAGATTCCTCAAAAAACTAGGATTGGAGGTCTCATTCAATACAGCTATTCCCCTTCTGGGTAGTTTTCCAGAAGAATCAAAAACATCCTACCACAGAGATGTATGTGTACCCATGTTTACATCAGCACAGTTTGTAATAAGTAAATCTTGGAAACAACTCAAATGCCCATCAACCATAGAATAGATAAAAAAGATGTGGTATTTTTATACAATGGAGTACTATTCAGCTATAAAGAGGGACAAACTCGAGGCTTTCTAGGTAAATGGATGCAACTTGAGACCGTACTCAGAAGTGAAATAAATCAGACTCACATGTGTGAACATTGCATTGCTTCCCTAGTATAAAAAACTGAAATAGAAAAAAGATTCAAAATGTACAATAGATATTGTGAAACTGAAAGGGTAAGAAATTGCTCAAAAGGAAAGAAAAACTGGGATGAGAGAAAGGAGAAAATGAAGAAGGGGGAAGATCATATATTTATATATATGTGTATATATATATAATCCTTTATATTATATATATTAGATAATTATACTACCAATCTCTTTCAGTTCATCAGTAAGAAAATTTGTGCTTTCATTGATCATTTTTTCATGCCTATGTCTTGTAATCTGAGCAACTACTTTGAAGTTAGCAATATGCAATGTATTAGCCAGTGTTAATCTGTTATTTTGTTTTGAAATTTTGTATCATCATTTTTATTCCTTTTTGTTTTAAAATTTAAAAAAAGAATATAAAGCCATGAGTTCACAAGAGGGATTCTATAAGGGTGAAGTCACCACAATTCATAGGGATTGTTTTGCCCAAGATGACACAAGTTGAAAAGTGATGGAGCAATGCTCAAATCTAATCTTCCATTCTAGTCTTCTCATTCTGTCTCCCAGAACAGAAAGATGTTGAAGATACAAAAGGCTGGTTATACAGATATAGTTTCATGAATAAGAACCCCTCCATGGCATATCTCCCACCTGCATCTTCAGTGTCACCTGTCACTTTTCTCTTCATCCTTTACATTCCACTGGTACCACAATTCTTGTTTGTCCTCAAAGTAGTTAAGGGAATTTCCCAGGTTTACCAGCTATAAGCTCAGCCTGGGTGACCCCAAAGCCCAAATTCTCATGATGTGCTCCACACTATTGCCACTGCTTTCATTAAAGCAACCTAAGGTTGCATCAGTCAGCCCACAGTTTTATGTGCTTATTGGCTAGCATGAACCTAAAATTATGCATTGTTCCAGGTTCACAGTTATTGGGAGTAAGTGCACAGGCCAAGGAGCAAGGAACCATGGATTTTAGTCCTGTATGCCTCTAATTCACTGAGACAGCTGAGCTTTTCTTCAGTTCCTTGCTCTAGGCTTCAATTTCCTAGTATTTTTAAATTTTGGATTGGAAAAAATTCTCTCCAAGATCCCTTCCCAAAGTGACAGTCTGTGCATTTGAGGCTATTATAAAAACAGACTATAATTATTTTTTCAACTTTTTCTTCTTGCTGTTTACTTGAGAATGAGAAAAGAAAGACAGAATTTGTCTGTGCTAAACTCACAGAATATGATCAAGTTCTAAACTTCTGATTTGCAATGAGCAGGCTGTCTCAAGTATTGGAAGTGATATTGCTGAGATGTAGTGTATAGATCCAGGAAAGCAAACTGTCTTGGTTACTCTTTCCTCTTGTTGCTAAGACAAAATATCTGACACCCAAAATTAGGAAAGAAAGGCTTTATTTCTTACAGTTCTTGGGGGTTTCAGTCCATACTAAATTGGCTCCAAGGCAACGTGGCATGGCAGGGCAGCCATTCATGGCAGCTGCCAAACAGCAAGGCAAACCTGCCAGAGAGAGAGAGAAAGATGCACCTTCCTATTGCCCTTACACTGTATGTTGGCTCCGCCCCTGAGCAGGTGCAACACACACATCGCCAATCCCAGCGCTAGACAACAAACCAATCACGAGTGCCAGACTCAGCCCGGTCCAGATTACATGAGGCCTTGGAAGGGGCGGGGTGGGGAGACAGGATCAAACGCACACACAAACCATTCCAAACCTGAAACTTTTCATAAACTTCTTTCCAAATCTAGACATCTGTCCAATGGAAAACACAAACTCTTCTTGTTATAGGAAGATACTCTATAGGCAGAGAAATGTCAGAGTAGAGAGAAAAACTAATCCCTTCAAGTTTATAAATGACATACATGGCACTCATGAGAGGAACACGATTTCCCCAAGTCGCACCATGATCTGCTCACTGATATCAGCCCCAAGTCCCACCATGATCTGCTCACGGATATCAGAATCCTAGTTCTCTGATACAATCTAGTGATCTTTTTCAGAGAATCACATCACCTCCTTAAAAAAAAATTATTGAAAAGAGAATAACTTAAAATTTAAGACTTGGGTTTGAGTCCTGCCTACTCTGTTTCCAATTACCTGCCCCTCAGTAAGCACTGAAAGTGAAGACAAATGAGAAAGTTATGTAGAATTGTCTAATAAACAAAACTAACACTTTATAAGTGTTAATGATAAATGCTTTTCGAGTCTGAATCCCTCATCAGAGTAAAGTAATATTTGATTGAAGTAATTCATGTAAACATATCATATAAAATGTGAATGATATAGAAATAGAAAAAATTATTATGTATTTTAGTAGTAAAACAAAGGCCTTTTTAAATAAGGTTGAAATGGGTGAGAGAAGTTATTACTTTTCATTTTGTGGGCAATTTGCAGCAATATTGATGCTCTTAAACTACAAATGAGTGCACCCCTGCATCTGGACTGCAAGTCCTGGACATAAGCATTCATCTTGACTTGAAAATAAATTAATTCTACCTAGACCAACAGCAAAATCACAGTGCATAGCAAACACACTGAAGTAAATAGCTTAAGTGTCAGCTATCACTTGCTGAATACATCCAACTGAGCCATTCTATCTCCAGAAATAATTTAAGATGCCCTTGAAATGAAAAGAAACTCTGCTTAAAATACTGCTAAATATTTTATAGAAACCAAACTAAAATACATTGGTGCTACAGTGAAGTCTTATTTTCTTGAAGCTTCTAAAAAAAATCTGTGAAAATATTTGTTAACCTCTCATGAAATACTGAGGGAAGATAGGAGAGAAAACTAAAACTACTAATACCTGCAGCACTCTGCTACACATTTGATATATATTATCTTGTTTAATTTCTCCTTTAACCTTATTATTAGCCACATTTCAAAGAGGTTGTCTCATTTCCCCTTAACTGTCTAGCTTCGTATCCAGGTTCATCTTTCCCTTACATACAATCAGTGCAATAGAAAACACACAATCTCATATGTGCCAGAGGATACATCTTGCTAATGAGTCAGATCTAAAAGCCAAAGCAGGACTCTAAACCTTCAGAACACCCTTTAGGAATGTCAAAGTCAATTTTGGATAATTGGATTTTTTTCTTTCTCCACAATAAAAAGGTAATAATGCTTTTGTGTGTGAAGAACTTTAAAAAGTATTTTTATAGATACTGTAGCTAAAATTCAAAACCACATTTCCTGATTCCAAATCCAAATTTCTTCCCAGAAGACCCTATCTCAAGAAAATCTAAATCAGAGTTCAGGTACCTGAAGGATAGCATAGTATTTTTGCCTTAGTCTGGGCTGTTAAAACAAAATATCATAAAGCGAGTAGTTTATACATAACAGAAATGTATTTCTCACAGTGCTGAATACTGGGAAATCCATGATAAATATACTGGTAGGTTCAGTGTCTGAGGAGGGCCATTTTCTGTTTCACAGATGATGTGACTTGCTCACTGCAGTCCCCCATGGGGGAAGAGACAAGCTAGCTCTCTGAGGTTTAGTTTATGAAAGTATTAAACCCATTCATCAGGGTTTCTCTTTCATGATTTACTGACCCTCTATTACGGTTTTTATCTAAATGTCCCCCAAAGCCTCACGCATATAGAGGTAAGGCTTTGGGAGGTGACTGGATGGGTATGCTATTTCCATTGGTGATTAGTCCATTGAGGAGTGTGTAGCTAAATGTCATGTTTGGAGGTGGGGTCTGGTCAGAAATGGATAACTGGGGTCATGACCAGGAAGGGTCTATCTCCCACCCTGGTTCCTCTCTCCTCTCTTCCTGGATACCATAAAGTAAACAGCTTTTCTTCCATCCAGCCCCTATCATACTGTCCTGCCTTGGAATCAGCTGATTGTGGACTGAAACACCACTCAGAATGGACTTCTCCCTCCTCAAATTGAGTATGGATTATTTTTTCTCAGTAATGAGGAAAGTAACAAAATCCTCATGTCCTAATACCATCTTCTTGGATGTTAGAATTTCAACACATGAATGTTGATGGGATGCACATGGCACCTCTGAAAATGGAAACCTCCTTATTCACTGAGTTAATTCCCAGTGAACAAAATAGTTCCAACAACATCATCTCCAGAATGGAGTCATCATAGAAGCTGATGTTATGATGAGGAAATGTAATAAACAAGGAAGTCACAAAAGTTTTTTTTATTTATTGTAGTAGTAACACTCTTGGAAATTGATATATCGAGAAGAGAAATTCCTAAGGAAAAAGCTAAATAAGCAAAGATGTTTATCCCGTTACCATTTAAACAGACATACATTGAAAGTAACCTACAAATTCAACTACAGGGGAATTGTTAAATAAACTGTGATCCACCAGCCATATTTTATGTAACTTGCAAAGTATATTTCTAAACACTTAGATAGTTGATGCTAAAAGTTCAAAATATAATAAATTATAGAAGAAAAAACTGCCACATCATGCAAAAATATCGTATGAATATAAGCAAAGTGTGAAAAAGAACATTAAAATGACAACTTTTGATGTCCAAGGATGACAGAGTTACAGATTTTTATTTTCATTTTTTTAATTTCTAGGATTTTTTTAACTTATTTTATGTAGAGCTCAACATTACTCCAAACAAACTTCCTTTCATTCGAATAACAGAAAAAGACATTACATCTCTTTGGGGAATCAGTGATTTTCTTTTATCCACCCTGTGAAGGTTCTTATAATTGATTTTCATCATTCAATTCAGTGTTGCCTAAGTTTACAGATCTCCTTTGTTTCAAAGTAATGTAGGTAAATGAGGCTCAAGTTAAACTACTGACATTATCTTGGCACCTGTACACATCAGCATTTTGGTGTTTGATTAACACAGAAGCTGGTTTGGGAAGTTAAGAACTTGGTATAAAAAGTCATATCTGCTTCTGATTTCCGTGGAAGCCCCAAACAGCACTAGGCTCAGGACTAGAGCTCTGGAGTCTGTTCAGCCCTGATTCTGAGACAGCCTACTTAGAGGTATCACTTAACCCCT
Organism: Dasyprocta punctata; assembly: GCA_004363535.1. Taxonomy (NCBI): domain Eukaryota; kingdom Metazoa; phylum Chordata; class Mammalia; order Rodentia; family Dasyproctidae; genus Dasyprocta; species Dasyprocta punctata. The sequence goes on from RJWM01016756.1 coordinate 28,729, forward strand.
GTGAAGCTAACAGTTCATCTCTGCAGAACAAGGCAGAAATCCCAGCCTCACTCACCGCTCAGGATTACAGTGAGAGGCAACGGAGCTGCTGAGAGGCAAACATGTGCCAGGCAGAGAGCTGCGCTAGAACCCCCAAGGCAGGAACAGCTTTCAGATATTTCAAAATTAACACACACTGCCATTTACTTGATACCGTCAACGTGTCAAGCACTATGATTAGCATTTTATGTGTATCATTTATTTATTTTAAAAATAAGTGTTATTCCCCTACTGTGGGGCAAGCACTGCTAAGTACAAGGAATACATGAGAGGATAGAAAAAATTCTCTGTTCATGAGAAGCTCACATTGTTGTGGGACAAGACAAACAATGAAAGCAAAATACAATGTGATATGTTAGAAAATGATGAGAAGCAAAGGTGGAATTGAGTAACGACTATTCTGAGTAAGGGGTTGGGACACAGGAGACGTCAGATGGGGTGGCCTGGGAAGACATTTGAGCAAAGTCTTGGAGGAGTAGGGAGTTGGTGTTACAAGCTCCTTGGGCAGAGAGAGTAAATCCAAGAGCTAAAGGTTGGGGTCTGTTTCACACATTTGGAGTAAAGTGCCAAAGAGAGAATGATCATAGAATGTGGTCACATAAATAACAGGCTCAGTCTTCTATGTGTGGATATCCAGTTTTCCTAGCACCAGTTAGTGAAGAAGTTGTCCCTTCTCTAACTTATGTTTCTGGAGACTTTGTAAGAAGCAACTGGTATTAAGTGTGTGGGCTTATTTCTGGAATCTCTACAGTACCACTGACCTACATGTCTGTTTCTATGCCAGTACTGTGTCATTTTGGTTACCATACCATTATACTAAGTCTTGAAATTGGATTTGTGATGTCTCCAGCTTGGTTATTTTTATTTAAGGATTAACATCCAGAATATAGAAGGAACTCAAAAAATTTCACAAAGAACAAATAATCTGACTAAAATGACAAATTCTCTAAATAGATAGGTCTCAAAAGAAGAAAAGCAAAGGACCAACAAATATTTGAAAAAATATTTAATATAATCAGGGGAATACAAATTAAAACTGTAATAATCTTCTAATTCTAATGATCTCTAAAATGTTTTAAAATAAATTTTACATTTCTGATCAAAAAAATAAAACTATAATGATCTTATCACACTTCATTGGAATGGCTATTATCAAAAACAATTCATAAATTCAGTTGATAACATGGGGGAAAAGGAGCTCTCAAACACCCTTCGTGGAAATTACAAAAAACAGTACGAATGTGCCTTAGAAACTGAAACTACGGGGCCGGGAATATAGCTCAGCGGCACAGCACCTGCCTGGCGAGCACAAGGTCATGAGTTCTATTCCTGGTACAAAAAAGAAAACTGAAACTACCTGGTATGATCAAAATACACAGTGACTATTTAAATTTTTTTTAATTTACTATAACAAAAGACACATTGATACTAATCCTCCTCAAAATACTCCTGCTCACTTCAGAAACACTTATCCCATCATCCTTACCACTTTCTGAAGCAGTCCTAGAAATCTTCTTTTGTGAATGCCATTACAAGGTGTGATCAAAAAATACAGTGAGTATTGCTGTGCTGCTGGTTGCCATTTAAAAGAAAAGCAGGCTCTTAAAAACAGTAGAGTGTGCCCCTGCCCTAGGCTTGGCTCTGGTGGTTTGGGACCACAACCTAGTTGGGGACCAAGACTGTGCCTGGAGCCCGGGGATCCAGAGCAGTCAGCAACTCCAGGCAGAGGCCACCTGCACAGGGACCAGGACATCACCAAGCCACGTTAAAAAGGAACGCGGGTTAGCAACAGAGTGAACGTGTCAGCTGCGGACAATGACGCTGACCTCATCTGAGCAGTGCTGTGGCATTAGGGTGAGAACCAAGGCTCATATGTCCACTGTGCTGCCCGTGACTGCATGCGTGGTGACATCCCCAGAGTGTCCAGATCCCATGGCTGCCCTTCACTCTCCAGGCTCCAACGTGTAAGAAGCTCTGTTCAGCCTCAGTTCCCCACTGTGTCTTCTGCCTGAACACAGTCCTTACACCTGGAACCAGCTGGACATGAACTGGCCCCTCCAACTGTGAGCCACAATCAGCCATTCCACTGTGAAGTCCATTTCCTCAGGAACTGTCACAGCAGTGGGGAGCTGGGTGACTGACACATCTCACCTCTCACCGAAGGAGGATGAACAACTGATGGACGAGTTGTCTGATGAAGAAACTGAGGCTCCTTAGCTGCCCAGGGTCACACAGGGACTGGGCAGGCCTAGAGGTATAGTCCTGGGAGTTTTGACACTGAACTGGAGTTTTTGTGCCTGTGTTACTAGAGCCCCAAGAGGGTAGGGCAGGGAATCTATGGCACCTGTCCCTATCACGAGCCTGAAATGACAGGATCGATCTGATCACCAAGAACATCCAGACACCCATCCCTTGCTACCCATCCACATTGTGACCCAGAGGACAGTGCTCAGCACCCCTTGAAAAGTCAGGCTTGTTGTAGAGACCTTATCTGCCAACCCTCTTGGAGTGATTGCAGCCTGCACTGCTCAAAACAGTGAGCGTATTGCCATGGGGACACTGGACTCCTTGCATGATACTCAAGGAACTCAGCAGCACAGTCAAGTGGCCCCTAAGCCATTCTGGGGATGCCACTCAGGCCACTTCCCTGCCTGCCAACGCAGTCTAGGTCACAGACCTTCCTCATGCTGTTGGGGACTCAGGACGGCATAATGAAGATAGGCCAGGAGCGCTGCGTATTCCCCTTGGTCCTTCTGAGAATGGCAGTCAGGCAAGGTCGTATCACACACAGGGTCTGTCTTTCTGCTCTGCTGAGCTCAGAACCTGTCTCTTCAGAAACATTTTGTCATTTGTTACTGCTGGAGGTGACCTTGAAGGTCTCTGAAGTCACTTTTCCTTCTAGATTTTTGACTGAGCCCCCAATAGTGATGACCGCCATTGCTCAGACAAGTACAAGGGGAGGGAAACACAGCTAAACAGTGATACGCTTCCAGGACCATCACTTTTGTGATGTTTTATTGTAAGAAACAGAAATTTATTTAAAAAGCACCTCTGCTATCCCAGAAACAAAGGATAAAAGACAGAAGAGCAGGGAAGGGGAAGTTCCCCCAGCCCTCTGTGGACCCCAAGTGGCTCCAGGTGCCCTCCATGCACGCCTCACCCAGTGAACGAACACACGGCAGCCTGGACGTCCTGCCCTGCTCCCTTCCACAGCTGCTGACATCCGTACCTGCATAGTCTTCATTCCACAAAGCAGGGTCTGTGGAGTTCAGGGTCCTGTGGAAATTCAGGAAGACGTGAAATTGAGTTTGTGACTGAAGTATACAGGACTTTCCGTATGACTGTGGTCACCTTGATCTGCACTGGATCCAAAAACTGATTCCTTCTCTCCATTTGGAAATGTTTCCTTCCTCTAACTACTCCCCCTTTCCTCCCTTTTCCTCTTCTGCCCCTGCAACTATGACTTGGAAACTAAAAGCGACCTCATAAAACTACTGATTAAAATTGCATGTAGGAAATGGAAGGGGCTCTATGATCAGTTTACATAAGATGATTTCAAGGCTAAAGATAATCACCTTGCAACCCTCACATTCCCCTCTGAGAACATTTCCAGTGCACAACAGGGCAGCATGCCACAGAGCAGGGCCAACTTCTGCATATCAAAAGTCCTAATATTCAGTGCAGTCCCTCACTTTCCCACTGCCTTCAGTAAACATTTCCAGCTCACACTAGGACAGGGTCTGCTCTGTTCACCAAAGGCCCTGATGCCAAAGTCACTCACTTTTACTTACATTGTCTTCAGCAAAGACAATCAGCAGTGTGCACAGAGGGGATAGCTCCTGCTGCCATACGTCCTAATGTTCAACCTAGGGTCAGTCATTTCCAGTTGCCTTCATTGATCATTTCAAGTACACAGCAGGAGTCCTGGTACCTAGCCCAGAATCACTCACTTCATATCGCCCTCCACATCCAGTTGCATGCTTGGGCCTTCAGGTCTCTGTTAACAATACCCCTGGTGCAGCAGTGGCTCAGGGCACACATCATCTGTATGAACAGTCTCTGGCCCTCATCATTCAGCAGGCCACCAGCCTCCAGAGCCCACTGCCACCACCATCCCCACCTGCATACCTAATCATTAGATGGACTTCATGCGCCGTGTCAGTATCTTGAAAGAGCTGGGTCACACTGGGTGATGCAGAGTCTTCAGTATGTTCACTTCAGACAAAAGGAAAGAAAAGTGTTCGTATGTTCTCCTTTCTTAGCCACCACTGTCCTGGTGAGGAGAGGCTGGGCCAGCAACCCCTGAGCACATGTGCCCTGTCCCGTGGTCCATGGGTCCCAATATTGATCAAGCAGTGATTCTCATTAAAGGGGTAGGCTGTGAGTCTCTGCTGCGTTGCCAGGTGAACCCAGTCATTACTCTTCCTAGGCATGGTCAAGTAGTGATGCTAATTAATGTTGCTAACTAAATAACATGAAAAAGCAGTGAGTAACACTGTGAGGGCCACATGGGCATGCTGGCCCCGTCCACAGGCTGCAGACTGGAATGGCAGGCAGGGGGTGCCTTCTCCTGCTTCTTCCCTCACTGCTCATCATTTTCAGAGGACACAAGAGTGACAGTAGGAAGGGCAGTCTCACTGACTCACCTCTTTGGGGAAGATCAAGGTGGAAGCATCCACAGGTGACAGGGAAGGTATAACCCATGGATTCACATGCTACACCCAGGGGAGCAGCCTGGCCCATGGCGACCTGGTGCTTGGCCACGTTCTATGTTGCCAACACCTCGTCTAACTTCTCTGCCTCAAAGAGCTTCGTAGACCACGGGAGTGATCATCTATGTGGGACATGACACTCAGGATTGTGGGGTTCACACGCTCAGAGTGGCTCAAACAAGGACAGACTGAAGGCTTCTCACCCTGTTGATTCCTGGAGCCCATGATGTGATCCCACACAGGCCTCTGCCTGGGCCCAAAGTTAGGAGCTCACTGGCAAAACTCTGCACTGCTGCAGAAAGGAACCATGGGAAACCGAGTCTTGCATGCATGGTGTGCTGCTGCAGATCTACATGCGTGACCATAGGAAATGAAGAATTTCATGACCATGGTGCACAGGGGATCACCCAGGATCCAGATGTCCACAGGAGAATGGAAACAGTGTGAGAGGGTGCCATGTAGCCTGGCCATCTGCTGCCTAGGCCATGAGCCTGCAGCCTAAGCCAAAATCACTGATGATAGTATATTTTCCAGTGCGCTACAGACTGTTCCTTATCTCCAGGTCTCTGTGTGTGATGCACTGGCTCTGGCAGGAGCACGTGGCCTACATGATCCCTCTCAGGGCCTCCTCCTCCTGTAAGTGCTCAGCCTCCAAGATATCATGCTGTAGTTGACCCCCCTCTATGTCCTCCATTACCAGGTACACTGCATTATGTGTTTTGACTACTTGGAATGGCTTGGTCACATCTGGGTGATCCAGAGCATTCATTACAAAAGGATATTCAGCAGGAACTCATGTATCCTACCTGATTTCTATGTGACTTGGCTGCGACCCATGATACCCAAGTACAGCTTTCTGGTGCCAGGTTTCTGAAGCCTTGCTGCAGGATTTACCAGGACCCCTTAATGCACTGAATGCTCGCAATATTAGACACACTGGACCAATAAAACCCCAGTGTGGCAATCACCCCCAGTCTCTTGTTTCTCTTTCCAACTCTCCATTTGATTTCCTGGGATCCCAGTCATTTAATCCAGAATAATTTAATCAGGTGGAGGCACCGTACAACATGGCTAAATGCCAGGCTTGCCCAAGTCCTCTTGCTTGTTCCAATTGGTTGTGGGTTTCATTATGCTTGGTTGGTAGTTTGGAGGGACTTTGATTCTTTTCCTGAAATGATCCCTTCTTATTCTCTCCCCCTATACCTGCATTTGATTTGATGACATATTGGGAATAATTTTGATACTGGTATCTGATTAGTCTCATAATTGTACTTCTGAGGACTAGACCAAGACTCCCATAGGGATTTGAACTAATCAGGAATTGGACACAGGCACCCCATCTGCCTCACCTGGTTATATGTTTCGAGAGGCTTTGGTTCTTTTCCTAAAAACCATGGCTTAGGTTCAGCCCTATCATTTGGGTGGTAGAATCTGGGTTTCCTGGATGCCTTGTGATTCTTTTCTTCCCCTGTTTGCCTGAGATCCTCAGAGGAGGGTATGTATAATCTGAAGTTATTACTCTGTTTTCTCTCCTTTCTTCCTTCTCTTCTCCCATTCTGGATTTCATTGATTTAACTTTGTAGTGTTAATTAGCAAGGAAATAAACCCAGTATCAGACAAACCACAGTGTTTGAGAAAATCTGATATGGTTTACACAGGCACATTTGAAAGTGCTGATGTTTCTCAGTTCCCCTAGAGAGAATTCTGACCAGTGTCTCTGCAAGTGCACTCAGATTTAATGTAACTGTTTTATGTATTTTATGTATTCTTTAATCCATCAGTCTGGCAGTTTATCTCTGTTTGTGATGGCTGACCTGGTAAAGGCTACAACAAATTCAATGGCTGGCAACAACAGTCCCATTAAACACTTACGTAAAAACTCCTGAAGAAAAACTGTCCCTGAGTTCCCAGAAGTGACTTCAGCTGGGTACCAGCAGCTGACTCATTTTTTGAATTCATGGTTTTCCTCTCTTTCTCTCTCTCTCTCTCTCGCCCTCCTTTTCCTTCCTCTCCCTCTCCACCCCACATTGCCTTCCTGTCTGTAAAATAGATTACATTTATGGGTTAAAGACAGATGCTTTTTGCTCTCTGTCTGGCATTTTCCTCCTGCTATTTTTACTGAAATAATATTTGGACTAAAAATGAGGGGAGAAAGATTTTACACACACATACACACACACACACACGCACACACACAAACATACAGAGGAATCTCTAGGCTTGAGGGACTACTGGGGAAAACTCCCTCCATGGATGAGTAAGCAGTTGTCTGAACCATTTTGCTTCAGTATTCTTCAGGATTAGTGAATCCACCAGCTTTCTGCAGAGTCCTATTGTGCCCCCACACACATTTCCCTTTTTTCCCCATAACTTTCTTTGGAGGAAAAATTGTATTTGTTAAAAGGATGAATGGACCTAACTTGGTAGACTTGATGATGTGCATTCCAGAAACCTGAGTCTCTGCTTTTGGGGCTTTCAACCATTAAGGTAGATTAGCATCAGAGGTCAAAGGACCATTATCTTCATATTCTCCTAAGCAAGAATGCATTTTGGAAGAATGTATTACTCCTGTATTCCAAGAAAAAAGAGGAAGGTTTTGTTGTTTTGATGCAAAAAATAATTCATTGTATCTTACTAAGAATCATCTACTGTCTTGATTACTTTTCTCTCATTCCTGAGACAAAATACCCTATGTGATGCCCAAAATTAAGGAAGGAAAGGTTTATTTAGTTCACAGTTTGTGGTGGTTTCAGTCCATACTCAGCTGGCTCCAAGGCAGGATTATATGGCAGAGGACCAACTGTTCATGGCTATAGTAAACACCAAAAGCAACAAGAGCAAAAAGTAAGGAGGAACCAGAAAGCACACCCAAAAATCAGGAGAGAGCAAGCCTCTTCTCCCTTATATTGTATGCAGACTACCTGCCTCAGGGCAGGTGTAGCATTCATACCCATAATCACAGTATTGAGCCATGAATCAGTCACAAACTCTAGAAGCCTACCTCCATGACTGAATGAGGCTTGGGGGGGGAAATCTAAACACAAACTATAATATCTACCAAGGCATGGTGGTGCAATTCTGTAATTCCAGCACTCTGGGAACCTCAAGCAGAAAGATCAAACTCTGAACCTAGTCCCAGAAACTTACAAAGAACTTGTCTCAAAAAATAAGGTGGGGAAAACCTGTGCAAAGGGCCTGGATTCAATCTTCAGCACCAAAGAAGTAATTTCTTCAAAACTTTTCTAGAAATTGTTTCAAACGACTATATTTTAGGGTGAACGGGCCTAAAAAATTGAATTGTTAAATCTGGGTATGGTGGTGAATGCCTAAAACCCCACCACTCTGGGAGGCTGAGGCAGGCGGATTAAAAATTCATAACTGGTGACTTAGCAAGAGTTTGTCTCAAAATGAAAAATGTAAACAAGGTCTGGGAATGTCATTCTAGAGGGCCCTAAATTCAATTACCACTGCTAACATCAATAAAAAATTGTTAAGCAAAAACCTAGTAAATAAAATAATACATAAAAAATACAGTCCTATTTTTGACGAGAAAATCTAAAGGAAAGAAGAATTGTTTTAATTTTTAAAATAGGAGCTTGGCAGCAGGTGCTGCCTGAGGTAACCAGGTGCCTGGCCCTCTCCCTACAGTATGGTACAGTCACCAGTTCAGGAAGTACCAGGGGCCTGGTAAGCAGCACTTTTTTCTCAAGTTTTTTTTCTTTCTTTTTGTTCTTCTTTTTTCTTTTTTCTTTCCTTTTTGTCTCTTTCTTCTTTTTTCTCTTCTCAATGGCTACAGAGAACTCTAGCCACAGAAAGCTAATCCCATCCCCCATAACCCAGAGACCAAGCTCAGATAATCCCTCAAACAACACTTCATCCTCTCTTTTCTACCCCCTTCTCAAGTTTCCCAAATGTTGTATGACCATCCTTTGTCCTCCAGCCTTCCTTCTACTTCCTTCCCACTTATCTTTGTTTTATACACTATCTTCCCTAAATTTCCCCACCCTGGGGTATAACCACTCTACCAAAGGAAAACACTGTTCATACAAACCCCTAATTTACAGTTGGTTCAGTTACATAACTATAGACTTTGCTCCTGTGGTCTAAAGTACAAAATCAATAGCTACCACAGTCTATCAGTTTCTAAATTGTGCTTCATGTTGTTGTCATTGCTAATTTTACTACTTTCACTAGAATGTCACATCTGTTGTAATCAGTTGTTCTCCCTTCTGTAACAATACTGGGAAACTCTGGGCTATAACCTCACCACAGCCCTGCACCAGAGGACTGAGCCAAACAGATACCGACATCCCTCTCTTAAATAATTGTGAAGATAAAATCTTGGGACAGACACAAACCAAGAATCTCCTACACACAGAAGACATCCCTACTGAACAGACTTTCTAGAGAGGCCTTAATACTAGTGATATGGATACCTACTATAAAAACTCATAAGGATCATATCAGAAAACAAAATAAAAAAATTTTTAAATAGAAAGTGACAAAATGAAGAGCAAAATGTAATCCTAGACTTCCAGTCCACCCACAACAAGTCTATAAGACATAGACATTGAGGAAATTAGAACACATACGCCTGAAACTTTTGAAATGATAGCAACCAAAGTAAAGAAATAAATTCATGAGGTTATAGTGGAAATCAAATCAAAACTAATCTCCAGGTAAACAAAGAAATGTCAACATTTACAAAGGTAATGCTCAGCAAATCTAGAGTAGAGATAAAAAACAAATGATGATAGGAAGAGGATGGAAACTGTGAATGATCAATATAGGAAAGAAATAGATGGATGAAATGGATTCAAACAGATATATAGGAAATTAAAAATTCCTTCAAAAACTGGCAAAATTGTTTGAACAAAACTAAAGACAGACTTTCAGACCTTGAAGACAGGATCACAGTCAGTGATCATGAAAGAAATCTTCAAAATACCAACAGATCAGGAAATAATTATTCAACTGTTGCAAGAAGGCACAAAGAAAGATAATATAAGAATAACTGGTGTCAATGAAAAAGCAGGAGACAACACAAATGATATTAAAAAATTATTTTCAGAAGCAATAGCAAAAAATTTCTCAAGCATGGAAAAATCTGACATAAGAAAAGTGAGAAATATAGAAGTCCAGTTATCCATAACCAAAATAAATCTACACCCAGACATATGATAATCAAGATCCTAGAAATTCACCACAAGAACAGACTATTAGAGAAAAGAAATAGATATCCTAAAAAGGGAAGTCCATCAGAATCATGACTTCTCAACACAAACTCTCAAGTCAAGAAAAGATTTGAATGAAGTATTTCAAGTTCAAAAAAAAAAAAACTTCCAATCCAGATTGATGTACCTTGAACTATCTTTCAAAATTAATAGAGAAATAACATGCTTTCATCACAAAGAACAACTGAAGAAATTCATGGCCAAAAAACCAACACTCAAAGTGTATTGAAAGATATTCTAGACAGGGATAAAAATGGCCACAATTCCAAGAACGACAACAGAAAGAATCCACCGAGCATGTCAAACAATTAAATGGGGAAGTGGGAGTGTAGGAAACCATCAACAGGAAAATAACATAACAAAGATAAGCCAATACATATCAATTATAACCATCAATGTAATAGGCTTCAATTCACCAATCAAAAGAAACACATTTGTAGAATGCATCTAGAAACAATATGCTGTATACAAGAAACACATTTAATGCAAAAAGAAATTCATACACTGAAAGTCAAAGATGGAAAACAATACTCCATGCAACAGGAAGCCAGAAAAAAGCAGGGGTAGCTATTCTGCTTATAAATAATGTGAACTTTAAAGCAAAAATGATCAAAAGAAATGAAGAAGATCACTACATACTTGTTAGGTGAAAACTTCAAGAGAAAGTGATAACAATCATAAATATCTAAGCATCAAATATGGGAGCACACAACTATATAAGATAAATATTAATAGACATGAAAAATCAAATGATCAATAACACAATTGTAACAGGGGACCTAAATACCCCATTGTCACAGAAAGATAGATCAATTAGACAAAAAGCAAAGGAATAAGAGAACTGAAGCAAACCTATGAACAAATGGACTAAGTAGATATTTACAGTGTTCCACCCAACAACATCAGAATACACATTCTTCTCAGCTGCACATGAGAAATTCCTAAAATAGGCCACATAATAACCCATAAAACATGTTTAAGTAAATGCAAAGGAATTGAAATTATCCCATGCACTGGGGCTGAGGTTTTAGCTCAGCGGCTTAAGTGCCTGCCTGGCAAATGCAAGGTTGTGAGTTCAATCCCTGGGTGCCAAAAAAAAAAAAAAATTGAAATTATATGCATATTAACTGACCATAATGCAATGAAATTAGAAATTAATGGCAAAAGAAACTGCAAAATCTCCATGAACACATGAAAATTAAATAACACCTTCCTAAACAAACAATGGGTTACAGATGAAACTAAAGAAGAAATTAAACAATATCTATAATCAAACAAAAACAAAAAATACAACTGTGGGACACAATGAAAGCAGTCCTAAGAAGCAAATTTACAGTGGCAAATTCTCACACCAAGAAAACAGAATGAGCACAAATAAACAACCTAATGCTGCACCTCAAGCTTCTAGAAAAAGAAGGGCAAGGACCAAAGCCCATACAAGGGAGGAAGTTATAAAGATCAGACTAGAAATTAACACAATTGAGATTATGAAAACAATACAAAAAATTAATGAATCGAAGAGTTGGTTCTTTGAAATAATAAATAAAATTCATAAACCCTTAGCCGACCTTATCAAAAAAAGGAAAGAAAAAACTCAAATTCATGCAATAAAGAATGAAAAAGGTGAAATCACTACAGATCCTGTAGAAATTCAGATAATCAATTCCTACTTCGAAACTCTTTACTCACATAAGAGTGGAAAATGGAAGAAATTGACAGATTCCTAGAGATGTGTGAATTACCAAAGCTGAATCAAGAAGACATAAATATTCTGAAGTTAATGGAATTCAAAATGTAATTAAAAACTTTCCCACAAAGAAAACCCCAGGTCTTGATGAGTTCATGGCTGAATTCTACAAGAAATTTACAGAAAATTTAATGCCAATATTCCTCAAACTCTTTAATGAAATTAGAAGGAAAGCAAATCTCCCTAGCACATTTCTGGAGGCAAGTGTTAGCCTGATAGCAAAACGAGAAAAAGACACAACTCAAAAAGAGAGGTACAGGTCAATCTCCCTAATGAGCATATATGCAAAAATCCTCAATAAGATACTAGCAAATAGAATCCAGCAAATCATCAAGAAGATTATGCACCATGAGCAAGTGGGATTAATCCCAAGAATGCAGGGATGTTTCAACATATGCAAATCAGTAAATGTAATGCACCATATCAACAAAGCCAAACACAAAAATCATGTGATCATCTCAATAAATGCTGAAAAAGATATTGATAATGTCCAACACTCATTCATGATAAAAACAACAGAAAATCAGAATAGATGATCTTTACCTCAATCTAATAAAAGTCATCTATGACAAACCAACAGTCAATATCATACTAAATGTATAAAAACTGAAAGCTTTCACTCTAAAATCAGGAAATAAAAAAGCATGTCCACTACCACCACTCCTATTCAACATAGTTCTGGAAACATTAGCCAGAGCAATTAGACAAGAGAGAAAAATAAAAGGAATAAGAATAGGAAAGGAAGAAGTTAAATTATCATTATTTTCAGATGACATGATACTCTTCTCCTAGAAGACCCCATAAACTCCACCAAAAGACACCTAGATTTAATAACCAAAATCAGTAGCGTAGCTGAATACAAAGTCAATATTCAATACTCAATAGCATTCCTGTACACAAACAATGAACACACTGAGAGTACTCAGGGAAACAACACCTTTCACAGTAGAATCCAAAGAAAATGAAATACTTAGGAATGACCCTAACAAAGGAAGTGAAATGTCTATATACTGAAAGTTGCAGTACTCTGAAAAAATAAATTAAAGAGTATATCAGAAAATGAAGATATCCATTGCTCATGGATAGGAAGAACAAACATTGTGAAAATGGCAACACTCCAAAAATTCTTATACAGATAAAATGTAATCCCAATCAAAATACCATTAGCATACCTCACAGATCTGTGGAAAACATTCCTGAAATTCATTTAGAAACAGAGACTGAGAATAGCAAAGGCAATGCTGGGTAACAAAGGCAAGGCAGGAGGAATCACCATCCCTGACTAGAAATCATAGTACACAGTTACTATGACAAAATCAGAATGGTACTGGCAAAAATGCAGACCTGAGGATCAGTGGAACAGATGAGAAGATGAAGATACAACTACAAACACACTGTCAGTCACCTTATCTTTCACAAAGGGGCCAGATACGTTCACTGGAAGACCGATAGCCTCTTTAATAAATGGTGCTGGAAAAACTGACTTTCCATATACTGAAGACTAAAACTAGACCTGTATCTATCTCCATGCACTAAGCTAAAGTCAAAATGGATCAAGGATATAAATATTAACACAGAAACACTGAATCTACTGGAAGAGAAAGTAGGTAGAAACCTTGAAGGTATAGGGATAGGCAGAGAGTTCATGAACAGAAACCAAACTGCATGGGAAGTACTTCAAAGAATCAACAACTGGGATCTCATTTTTTTTTTTTCTTTGCAGCACCGGGGATTGAACTCACAACCTCGCGCCTGCCAGGGCAGGCGCTTAAGCCGCTGAGCCAAACTCCCAGCCCTAGTTTTCTGAGGCAGGGTCGCACTATGTAGCTCAGGCCGGCCTTGCGCTCGCGTTGTAGCCCAAGCCAGCCTGGAACTCACAACGCTTCTCCTACCTCAGCCTCCCGAGTGCTGGGATTAAAGGCGTGCGCCACTACACCTGGCTTCATCTTCTTAAAAAGTTTTTGCATATTAAAAGAAATTACCAACAGAGTGAAAAGAAAACCCACAGACTGAGAAAAATTTTAGCAAACTGTCACTGAGACAAAGGACTTCTATCTAGAACATTCAAAGAATTGAAAATAATCAGGCCCCCCGAATTCAAAGACCCAACCCAAAAATGGGCACCTGAAATGAACACACACTTCTCAGATGAAAAAATACAAATGGCAAATAAATACATTAAAAAAAAGTGCAACGTCATTCGTCATTCAAGAAATGCAAATTAAAATGACATTGAGACTCCATCTCACCCCAGAAAGAATGGCTGTCATCAAGAAATCAAGAATAACAAATGCCAGCTGGGATGTGGGGAAAAAGAAAGCCTTCTCCGCTGTTGGTAGGAGTATAGACTGGTATAGCCACTGTGGAAATCAGTGTAGACTCCTCACAAAACTAGGATTAGAGTTCTATTCAATCCAGCTATTCCCCTTCTGGATATTTTCCCAGAATTACAAACATCATATCACAAGCATAATTGTGCACCCATGTTTATAGCAGCACAATTTGTAACAGTTAAATCTTGGAAATAACCCAAATGCCCATCAACCATGGAATGGCTAAAAAAAAAAGATGTGGTATTTCTATGCAATTGAGTACTACTCAGCTATAATGAAGGATAAACTCAAGGCTTTTATAGGTAAATGGATGCAATTTGAGACTATACTCATAAGTGAAACAAATCAGACTCGCATGTATAAACATTGTACTGTTTCCCTAGTGTAAGAAACTGAAAGAGTAAATAAGAAACTGAAAGAGTAAATAAGATCAAAAACGCACAATAGATAATAATGATAGGGAAAGAATCTTCTCAAAAGGAAAGAACTGGGAAGGCAGAAAGGAGAAAAGGAAGGGAAAACAAAATAATTAATATTTATATATATATATGTGTGTGTGTGTGTGTGCATACAGGATAGATAAGATAAATATACTACTAATCTCTATCAATTCATTGAATATAACAGTTTGTGCTTATATTGTTTTATCAACTTTGCATGCCTGTGTCTTGTAATCTGAGCAACTACTTTGAAGATAACAAACAATATGCACTGTATTAATCACTGTTAGTTTCCCATTATCTTGTTTTGAAACTATGTATCATTATTTTTATTGTTCTTTCTCTTTAAAACAGAAAATAATTTTTGAAACAGGATTTTGTATAGCAAAGTAAATTTTTGTCATAAATCACTAAATTGTTCTAAGGTGGATAAAAAAGGAAAGAGGGATCAGAAACTAAGGATCTAAACAGTTTTAGTCTTTTCTGGGCAGGCTGGAGGTTTGTGAAGGAAAAATGTAAAACTTAAAAGAAATTTGAATGTATAGTAAGCTTGCTATAATTCAAATTTTATTTTAAAGGGGTTTCCTAAGGTAAATATCTATACACCAATAGGAAAAACCTCCAGCATCCTATATTTACAACAAGGAAGTTTTCTTAAAATACTGATTTCCTTTCAATAGCATTTAGAGTATTGACTTAGAAAACAAAGATTTTTATTTGTCAGGTTTTTTATTACTTAAGGAACTGAGTCTTGGCAGTTTGTCTGATTGTTGTAAAGTCTTTTATATCATCAGTTTATGACACTGGTTAAATAAATAACTTACTGTAAATTATAATGAATATATCACTCTGTATATGTGAATAAAGGTGTGTCTATCTCTAAGGATAAAATACATTATATGTTTAAGCTTTGTTTAAATGTTATGCAAAAGTTTGTACAATTAAATGTTCATGAATCGAGTGCATGTAAGGCAACAAGTAAGTGTTCTCTTTTATACAATATGTATCACATCTGCACTTGAAACATATAATATGATCAATAACACTTTTGGCATCTGTGCCACTCAGATGAAAAAAGTGCCATGATTCGGCCAGTGCTGTCATTTAATACCTGGTCTGCATCTTTTGGCTTTGAGCATGTACTTTGTTATTGCATCTTTGAGCTGCAATTATACATTAAGTAATAAAGTGCCTGTGATCATTTACACTGTTTCTAATTGTATAAGAGGTCTAAAGCCATCCTTTGATTTTTGTCAGTATTATTGACCTTCAAATTTCACTTCAGAGATTCTTCAGCCGCGCCGCTCGGCTGGAGCCTGTGACATCCCACAGCTCCTGTGCAGACCGCGCCGCCCAGCAGGGTTGCTCCCGGCACTGTAGGCCTAGGACCTGCCCGGGCCTGCCCCGCAGGCATAGCTGTTGGGCCGAGCTTGCGGACAGAACCAGGGTCGGGTCCGCGTCCCGCGCGGTGCCCAGCACAGCTCCC